>OLKM01001101.1:145443-172603 GCA_900291075.1 Melanogrammus aeglefinus
GAGGGGAGAGAGAGAGAGAGAGAGAGAGAGAGAGAGAGAGAGGAGAGAGAGAGAGAGAGAGAGAGAGAGAGAGAGAGAAGAGAGAGAGAGAGAGAGAGCGAGAGAGAGGCAGAGAGAGAGAGAGAGAGAGAGAGAGAGAGAGAGAGAGAGAGAGAAGAAGAGAGAGAGAGAGAGAGAGAGATGCCCCCACGGCCCCCGCAGCACCTGCTGTTTTCCCACTGACCACGCCCACAGCTGTTCCTGGGACTCAGCAGAAAAACCCTCTGCTTTATAGTGGAAGTGGTAGAGCTTTATTGGTCTGGCTGACTTCGACTGACTGTTACGTAAACGGCTGTTATGTTGTTCTTAATGTGACAGAGGAATGCCTGGGTTCAGAAACTAGTGGGAAATATGCCAATGAACAGTATCACACAAACCGCCTTTTTCAGACACATTACGTATTCATATAAAAGTGTAGCATTATCAATTTGTTTTTGCATTTAGTTTGCATGAATGTTTATATGATCCACAATAACATGACGTCATTCATTTGATTCTGATGGCCTGCTTCTCAAGCGGTGGAGGAGGAGGAGGAGGTGGGTGGAGGAGGAGGAGGAGGAGCAGGAGTGGAGGAGCAGGAGGAGGAGGAGCAGGAGGGTGGAGGAGCAGGACGGAGGAGGAGGAGGAGGAGGAGGAGGAGGAGGAGGGAGGAGCAGGAGGAGGAGGAGGAGGAGGAGGAGGAGGTGAGTCCACTCGACCAGAGATCCATCAGTGGACATCAAGAGACGCTCAACAAAAAGTACGCTCCTGAGATCCATCAGATCCGTCACCATGGAAACACATAACGCCATGGCAACCGTTTGTTGTCATTGTTTAAATGTGAACACACACACACACACACACACACACACACACACACACACACACACACACACACACACACACACACACACACACACACACACACACATTTGAGGAAGTGACTGAAAAGTCAAATTGCCAGCTGGGATATTTGCATTTTGATTTGAAATGCTGATTGTTGGATTTCAATAGAGAACCATCTTTTACTTAATACCTAAACTAACCATCTCTAACCTCATACCCAAACTTAGCCCTCTATAACCTTACAGTCGAACTTAGCCCTCTGTAAGCTAATACCCAAACGACATGTATAACATTCAAACACAATAATAATATAATGTATGCATAACGACCTCGTGTATAATGGTCAGCTAATAGGCCTTATTAAAACATTCAAACACAATAATAATATAATGTATGCATAACGACCTCGTGTATAATGGTCAGCTAATAGGCCTTATTAAAACACGGAGCCTTTTTCCATCTCTCACATTAACTAGCTTGTTTGTTAGCTCGCTAAAAGATGCTGCTGGAGTTGTTGTCGTCATGGCGATGGTGTGGGTCACGCGTTGAGGCTGAACCACCCCTGACAGAGGGGAAGGAAGTAGTTGATTAAAGCGACAGGAAGCTAGCTGCCCCCCCCCCCACCCCCCACCTCCCTCACCACCCCTCGCCTCTAACCTCTCTCTCCTCCGCTCTCCTCTTCTGGTCGCCTGCTCACCCTAACCCTAACCCTAACCCCAGACCAGAGACTGATTCTCTCTCTTTGGTCCTACCTTCCAGAACCGGTTCTGTTTCTTAGCCCCGCCCTAAAACATCATTGTTAATTTGCCTTTTAAAAAGTTAAGCGCACAATGGTTTGCTCTTCAAAGCTGATTATACTTCTGTACATGGCTTAGCTTCTTCCTCCTTTCTTATCAACTAGTAGTACACAACTCGTACACACCTTGTGCTCTCACCTCCCTCATGTTGTCATTCTCCACCCCCCCCCCCCCCCCCGCGCTCTCCGTCTGCGAGGGAGGGTGTAGGGGTGGGCTTTCAATGCCAGTTGGCCCCTTAGTGTATGTGTGTGCATGCGTGTGTGTGTGTGTGTGTGGTGGTTAGGTGGTAAGAGGTTAGGGTCAGGGTTAGGGTCAGGGTTAGGGTTAGGGTCAGGGTTAGTGTTAGGGTTATCTGAATATGATGAACTAAACATGAGATCTAAAGCCTGTCAGGCTTAAGCGGGAGACTGAAGGGGGGAGACTGAAGGGGGGAGACTGAAGGGGGGAGACTGAAGGGGGAGACTGTAGGGGGGAGACTGTAGGGGTGAGACTGTAGGGGTGAGACTGTAGGGGTGAGACTGTAGGGGTGAGACTGAAGTAGGAGACTGAAGTAGGAGACTGACTGAAGGGGCGTTCAGTTATGTGTTAATATAACACATAACGTGTTTTTTATGTGTTATGTGTAAGAACTTAAGGGCGTTCAGTTGTGTGTAAGAACTTAAGAGCGTTCAGTTATGTGATAGATCAGGCTTTGGGTCTTGGTGGATTTTCTTTTTTGGAGTTAAACTGTGGCTTCTTTGCATGGACTGTAAATCTATGATTCATCGACGCTAGCTCCCAGCAGTTTGCATATGAGCTCACTCTCTGTCGACCACAAACATCCAGCCCCAACCTGCCCCCAGGGAGGTGTTTTTCCTTTGGCCTGATGAGTGAGGTCACAGACCCTGCCCCCTCAGGTCGCGGTGGGGGAGACCATTTCCATAGGATGATACTAATTCATTCGGGTTCATACCAGTGAATTCCAGTTCATACCACTTCATTCCAATACCAGGTTATACCAGTTAATTCCGGTTGATACCAGTTTATTCCAATACCAGTTAACACTTATTAATCCTTAGTTTACTCTGTAATTTGGCCCATTCCATGAGAAGGAATCACTCCTCAATGTCTGTCCCCCAGAATAAAGGCATGAATTGGTTGATTGATGGATGACCTGGTCCTTTCTCGTTCTTAAAGTGAAGAATATCATAAACATGTTATTTAGAACCCAATATCATGAACATGTTATATATAAGAAGGCTTTAATATTCTTCATGGATTTAAATTGTAACCTAACCTACTTATCGAACCTCTTCTGGCTTTGCCATGTCTTTATTGGCGGAATAATCCTCCACTAGTCATGACAATCATCACACCCCTCTTTGTGTTCAAACTATTGAGGACTAAAAGTAAAGCAAAACCTCCGCGCACGCAGGCGCGCGCAACGCACACACACACACACACACACACACACACACACACACACACACACACACACACACACACACACACACACACACACACACACACACACACACACACACACACACACACACACACACACACACACACACACACACACACACAGCTTTTCAGCCAGGACCCATTCCTGCTCCACACCCTCATTTGCATGTCCTTTGAAAGCAGGACCCTCTAAAGGGTGGAGGGGGGGTGTTCTGCTCTCGGTCTACGGCTGCTCTTCTCCCTTGGAAGGGATCAGGTCCTGACCCCGGCTCTTGGATTGGGTGCTCCGCATGTTTCCTGCGTTGGGAAGTCATTCTGGCTTTTTGCTGACACAAGGGATTGGGGCTGTGTGTGTGCATGCAGATGTGTTGTTTGGACTGAAGCCTCATGTCTCCTAAAGTGACTGATAGCTCACTGTTGCACTCACTGTTAGGGTGAGGTTAATATACCCCTAGGCTAGGGTTGTGATACATACAGAAGTGGTCAACCAAACCCAGGTTAGGGTTATGCTAATTCAGTAGTGCTCCGTGTTTCGCCTTCCGAAGACATCACTATTCCTGTCTTTTTTCATAACATTTTTGCCGCCATTGAGAATTTGTGGAGTGGTTTTGCAAAATATATGCATGCATCCAAGTCTACTGGTAATGTTTGATTAGTGTGTAGGCTATATAAACCGTTAATGAAGACAAACCAAGAATTGAAAAGCTGTTTCAATTTAAGATAAAACATAAAATGCATATTTATGAAACTATATAATCCAACAAATCTAGATAAATAGTCCCATAATGAACCTGCAATGCTTAAAGTGAATGCTTACCACGGTGAATACTTCCTGCAGTACTGGTTGGCCCTCCAGTCACTTTAATCCGTTTATCTCTCTCAATGGAAGACCAAAACATGTGCACCAGCTGAGGAACAACTGGAGACCGGCTGGATATTAATTCATCATTTGTAACGTGTTTTTCTTTCGGGCAGCTGTTAGCTGTGTAATAAATTAGCGCTGTGGCTAGGCTGTCAGGGGGACTTCGATAAACGCAAGATTTTCCTTATCAGCTGCACATGCTCATTGTGTGTTGATCTGAGCTTTAAAAGGAATGTGATCAACAGAAATGGTACACTTGTTTGTCCACAGTATTGAACATGCTCTAGAGTTAAACATTTTAATTTACCTTTTTTTTTAAATAAGTAAAACGTTTTTAAATGGCATTATTCAAGAAAGTATTAACTTTAGATGGTTTGGCTAGCCAGAGGAAGCTTAATTGGACAGCTAATGCTAATCTCCATTTGAAATGGAGACGACGTGGAGATTAAACCTTGTGAATCTTGGAGTCTATCCCTCACAATCTTGGAATCTCTGCACCCAAATAAATATGAGCAAATGTTTAAAACAAACAACCTAAACCCAACCTTTTTAAATTGTACATGTTTGTTAAAAGTAATCCTTTACATTTGATATTGGTACACAGAATATGACTGCCTGGAGACTCCCTCCCCCCCCCCCCCCCCCAACACCAACAACAAAACACAGGGTCTGAGGTACGTGGGCTAGTAAGTAGTTGTAGTAGTAGTAGTAGTAGTAGTAGTAGTGGTGGTAGTGGTGGTAGTAGTTGTAAAAAAGCAATGCATCATGGGAACACTATCCAACAGCCTATCGGTGCCCCCGTATCTTTGGTCTTCAGCAGAGTGTCAACGCTGTGGCTACGCCCACTTTATGCTGTAGTCATTCTCTGCTGGTTAACCTAACCCCCCCCCCCCCCCCCCCCGCTGTGTTGACTCACCCTCTACACCCAACCTCCCCTTCTCCCCCCCACCCCCCCGGGTGAGGGCAGTAGATATCTGGGGGGGGGGGGGCCCAACTACCACACTGGGGGGAGGGGCTGTTCAAACTGCTTCCTACCAGCTCCTCCTCAGTGTATTTCCGAGGTTTATAATGCAGCTTGCATGTTGTTGTGGTGCGCAGCAGTTGGCCCGAGCTCCGACCAATGGAAGCTTCCAGAAGCTACCACGTGGAGGTCATCCTCTCCTCTGTTATAGACGAGGTTTCATCCCCAGAAGGCAGGCGCCAGCCCTGGCCGACGCTGGATCGACGCTCTGTGTCCTCTCTGGACCCTTACTGCGGCGGTCTGATGAACACGCAGACCCCCCTGGATATCACCAGGTGGGACCCGTCAGACCGCCACGGACGGGTTGGACAAGCTGCGCTGGGTTCTAGGGCTGAAGCTGGTTCGGTTATATATTTAGATTAAGATCCATTCAGATTAGATGTTCTGGCTAAGGGTGCTCAGGCTGACTTTAGGCATGAGTTAATAGAGATGATGTCAGCCTGAAGCTGGCATAATCAGACTGCATAAAGTGGCAATCTAGAGGATGTTCACGTGACTCAATGTGTGGTTGCTGGTTCGATCGCCCACTGAGGACACACCCTTGGGTTTGAGAGACTAGAGACTAGAGCAGCAGTATTATTAACGGTAGCAACGAGGTGCCAGGGGCTGCTTTGTATTCTTGGGAAGAAATACGGCCTCATCGTCACAGACAAGGAAACAGAGTTCTTTATCTATTTCTTATTCTTTCTCTGTTGTCTAGTTAGTAGAGGGAGATACAGCAGTAGTGTGCACACTGGTTTTAAAACTGGGTGCACAGGTTCCAAGGTTCCCTGTAAAGCTTGTGTATCGAGTGTCTGCATCACTGAACCCTTGGGATCTGTGTATGGTGGAAGGGAAGTAGTAGTGGTGTCGTAGGACGATCTGAAAAACTGGAAGAGGTTTGACAGAGACACCTTTGTTTCAGGAATGCTGAATAGGTCCCAGTTCTATCAAGACATCAACCTCAAGCACGGTGCTTCTCTGATCACTGCTTGACAAACCAACACACACACACACACACACACACACACACACACACACACACACACACACACACACACACACACACACACACACACACACACACACACACACACACAAAACACACACAAAACACACACACACACACACACACACACACACACACACACACACACACACACACACAGAAACGGACACAGAAACGGACACACACACACACAAACACACACAGAAACGGACACACACACACGCACGCACACACACAGAAACGGACACACACACACACACACACACACACACACACACACACACACACACACACACACACACACACACACACACACACACACACACACACACACACACACACACACACACACACACACACACACACACACACACACACACCACACTCTGCCCGCAGCTGTCTGGCGGCATCACTGCTAACACAGCAGCATGTGAAACTGGATTCTTCTTCTACCAGATTCCTCCGTTCCTCCAGTAGTTCACACCTGCTCTGCTTCTGAATAACGCTGCATTAGAGTAACCCCCCCCCCCCCTCTCTCCTCCCTCTCTCCCTCCCTCCTCCCCTCCCCTCCCCCATGACCCCGGGGGGGCAGCGGTCTGATATTCCATCTCTCCTTCCCTTTCTCTTCTTTCCCCAACAAGCTTTTCCAGTTCGTCAGACTTTGCACCATGGCAACGGGAGGGACAGAAGCTCTGGGACAAAGGCTCCTCAAAAACTTGTGTGTGTGTGTGTGTGTGTGTGTGTGTGTGTGTGTGTGTGTGTGTGTGTGTGTGTGTGTGTGTGTGTGTGTGTGTGTGTGTGTGTGTGTGTGTGTGTGTGTGTGTGTGTGTGTGTGTGTGTGTGTGTGCGTGTTCACGTGTGTGTGTGTGCGTGTTTGCGTGTGTGTGTGTGTGTGCGTGTTCACATGTGTGTGAGTTTGTGTGTGTGTGTGTGTGCCTGCCACCCAACACTGGTTGAGCTGGGCTCTGAACCGGCTCTCCTCTGAGCCAGCTCCAGCCTGCTGTCAGCTCTCCTGGGGGCCACAGCCCTAACCCTGAGCTGTTGAGATTTGTTTCCCCCCCCCAGGGTTCTGAACGTGTTCTTATTCGCACAAAAGCGTCCCAACGACTTTCCATACATTGAAAAAATTGTTCTAAAGTAGTGTATATTTGTGTGTAGCGGAAGTAGCCTAGTGGTGTGTAGCAGTGGTGTGTACTTGCGTGTAGCAGGACGGTTGTTGTGTGTTGTTTAGATGTGTCGTGGTATTTAGGTCGGTCCATTTCAGTACCACCTTTATGACTCCTGGTTTGGAAAAGTAAATAAAGTTACAAACTTGTGACATCGCCATCCAGAATGGACCAGCGTGCAGAACTGAAGGAGTATCTGAGTAAAGAGAGGGAAAAGGGGCATGGCAGGGGAGGTCTGGGTCACGGCGGACAGTGGAGGTGTCTTTTCAGTCTGTGCACAAAAACGTATCAAATTAATGTTTTTGTTTTCATGAAGAGACAACTCATCAGTTTTGGCCAAATTCAAGCAGTAGAACTCTAGAACACTAAAACACAAGAACGGTATACTCTAGTACACTAGAAATCTAGAACAGTAGAACTCTAGGACTCTAGAGCAATAGAACACAAGCCGTCTCTCTGGTCTCTGACCGTCTCTCTCTCTCTTCTATCTCAGACAGTCTCTTTCTGGTCTCTCTCTCCTTTCAGACAGACATGTCAAAATCTGAACTTTTATTTCTCCAGGAAGGGAGAGTGTGTGAGAGAAAAGAGCCAGAATGTGTGTCTGTGTGCAAGAGAGGGTGTGTATGTGTGTGTGTGTGTCTTTGTGCAATGTGTGTGTGAAAGAGTTTGTGTGAGTGTGTGTGTGCGTGAGTGCGAGAGGTGAAAAGAGAGAAAGTGTGTAAAAGAGCCAGCGAGGGACAATGTGCTCGGCTACAAATCAACGGACCCTGTTGCACAGATTCCTTTGCGTCATGCCGGTCCTTTGTCCGCGCGTCAGGCTTCATCAGGGCCTCAATGGGCAGAGTCAACGTGGGGAGACACTTGGCAGATGGCCGTTCCCCCTCTCTCACTCTCTCCCCCTTCCTCTCTCTCTCTCCCCTCTCTCTCTCTCTCTCTCTCTCTCTCTCTCTCTCTCTCTCTCTCTCTCTCTCTCTCTCTCTCTCTCTCTCTCTCTCTCTCCTCTCTCTCTCTCTCTCTCTCTCTTCTCTCTCTCTCTCTCTCCGGGGGCCCCTGACTGGCGGCTTCGCCGGCCCCAAACCCCCCCCAAACCAAACAGAGCCTCACCAGTTGCCTGGCATCACCAGGTCATCGCTAAGGGCCTTTAAACAGTAATGAGAGAGAGAGAGAGAGAGAGAGAGAGAGAGAGAGAGAGAGAGAGAGAGAGAGAGAGAGAGAGAGAGAGAGAGAGAGAGAGAGAGAGAGAGAGAGAGAGAGAGAGAGAGAGAGAGAGAGAGAGAGAGAGAGAGAGAGAGAGGTAAAAATCGTAGGCTTGGTTCTTCAGCAGCCAAATAGCAGCAACAATACAAGATTAGTAAATATAAGCACTTAAAAGTAAGTAGTAGAAGTGGTATTGGTACCAGCCACGGGTTATTCAGCTGTCTTGTATTATTCAGCTTCTTGTTTGCACTTCTGGCTGCTTCCTTTTGCCGTGGTAATATTTGAGTTTCGCCCATATCTCAAGGTAGCTGGTGGAGCTACACGTTTGCTAGAACTATTATTGAGCTCATTCTGTCTAAAACGGTTCTGTAAGAGCTCCCCTTGCGCAAGCTCTCTGATGCTTTGGGGGCTAAGTCTGAGGCTAGGGTTAGGGGTAGGGCTTTGTAAACGTCCCTAAACTGCCGTAGCCCTCAGTCTATTTATGGTGCTGGCCTTGCCTCCCTTAAGGCAGTCATTAGGGTGACGGGGCCGCCAGTCTTTAAAACACCTTGAGTCACCCTAAGGCAGTCATAAGGGTGACGGGGCCGCCAGTCTTTAAAACACCTTGAGTCACCCTAAGGCAGTCATTAGGGTGACTGGGCCGCCAGTCTTTAAAACACCTTGAGTCACCCTAAGGCAGTCATTAGGGTGACTGGGCCGCCAGTCTTTAAAACACCTTGAGTCACCCTAAGGCAGTCATTAGGGTGACGGGGCCGCCAGTCTTTAAAACACCTTGAGTCACCCTAAGGCAGTCATAAGGGTGACTGGGCCGCCAGTCTTTAAAACACCTTGAGTCACCCTCTGTCACCGAGGCCGACAACTCCATTCAAAAAGGTTCAAACCCCCAGAGGAGCTGCTTCCCCGGTTGGTCTGGGACTCGATCCGCCTGGCAGTGACTACACTGCTCTGATTGGCTGTGAGGGCCGGCGGGGGCGCGGGAGCAACTCCAGACCGGTGAGCAGGTAGATGGAGGCCAGCTGTGGGGCCGCCCGTGGGCGAAGTCAGGGCTCCCAAACGGTTCTTTCTTTGCCCAATTCAACCCTGTTGGCCGTGACTGAGCTTTCAAAAAGACTCGAGACCGACCAATCTCACCTTCTTCACTCACTTCAGAGACTTACGGATGGAATGTGGCGCTTTGAAATGGTTTTGTATTTGGTTCCTTCTGTGTATTGCTAAACATTGTATGTTGTGTTGTAAAACCTCTTGTAGTCTTGTACCCTGCGCTGTTGGGCCAGGCTTTACATTGCAATGTGTTGTGTACCTGATGAATCTTAAGGTTCTGCCTCTGTTTATCTTCTTTGTCTGACTCTGAAAGCTTAATTAGCTTAATGGTCCAGAAAGTAAACTCCATTAAAAAGTAATTGACTTCCCTCTCAAACGTTGAAAGCAACTGATTCGAGCCCTGCGGTGGATTTATGCATTGATCATCTGGGACTCAAGCCCTCAGTAGCCACTACACTATCCTGTAGCAGTAACAGTGTTCACACGCTCATGTTCACCACCGCAACACACAGAGATCTGTTTCCCACAACAAACATTAGTGTCAAGAATAGCTTTTATTAGGTTTCATTGATTAAGGCTTGATGAGTCAGGAAAAGTATTGGTCTAGAACCTCATGGAGGAGACTGGAGGTCTGCTGGGGAGTCATTGATGACCTCATGGAGGAGACTGGAGGTCTGCTGGTCTAGTAGTAAGAGTCGTTGATGCGCCTCATGCTCATGAACCTCATGCCGTTCATGCCCTGGTTCATGAAGTTCCTGTACTCTCCGGGCCTCATGTACATCATCCTGCCCCTGTACATAGCTGCTCGTACATCAGCCAGTGGCCGTCCATCACGTTGCAGGACATGCAGTTGGACATGCGGTAGCGGTCCATGACGTTCTCACAGTCGTCCATCAGCTCGTGCATCTGGCCGCCAAAGTTCTCCCTCTCGTAGATGTTCATCTTGTAGTTGCCCCTGTGCTGTAAGGCGAGAAGAGAGAGGACAGAGAGGGGAAGCCGATGAGACACTTCACCTCACTTCTATCACAATAACTCAGATACAATTCACGGATACTCTGGGATGCTTAAACTGGGAGTCAAGCCCCCTTACTGCTACTACTAGACGGTCCTACCCCCTCTCAACATATACAGTTCATGTTAGAAAGAGAGAGTAGTCTGGCCTTACCCCCTAACCCTAACCCTAACCCTTCCCACGGGGATCATGCAGTTAGCTTAGCGCTGTGCTCACCATGGGGATCATGCAGTTAGCTTAGCGCTGTGCTCACCGTGGGGATCATGCAGTTAGCTTAGCGCTGTGCTCACCGTGGGGATCATGCAGTTAGCCTAGCGCTGTGCTCACCGTGGGGATCATGCAGTTAGCTTAGCGCTGTGCTCACCGTGGGGATCATGCAGTTAGCTTAGCGCTGTGCTTACCATGGGGATCATGCAGTTAGCTTAGCGCTGTGCTTACCATGGGGATCATGCGGACGGACTTGATGCAGTCGCTCATGCCCATCATGCTCATGTAGTCGGAGTACTCTCCCCTCTTCATGAAGTACTGGTTGCCCATGAAGTTGGAGCGGTCGTAGACCATGAAGCAGCCGCGCTCCACCCTGCAGGAGTGGCACTTGCTCAGGTAGGTGGACATGTCAGCGCAGTCGCTGCTGCACTCGTAGGAGCGACCCTGGAAGTTCCTATCCTCGTAGAAGGTGATTCTGCTCATGCTGTTGCCGGAAGACATGGTCGGTCGTCGGGTTTGCGTGGTCGCTGTGGTGGCTGGTGGGGGCTTGGGGTTTAGCTGGAGCTGAACTGACTCTACCTGGCTGGAGGATTGGTTTTTATAGCTCTCGACCAGAGGGCCCGTCCCACTGTCCCAATGTCCCCCTGGGATGAAACCCCCTGAGCCAGCACCTAGGTGGGGAGGCCCCAGGGAGCGGCCTGGTCGGCTGTAGAGGGACCCAGGGCACAAAGGCTGGCTGAAAGGGTTAACGCACAAAGGGCCCCACGGTGTGTTGTTGTCCAATAACCGTCATTGTTCATTTTGCTATTTTTGCTGAGTTGTCGCTTCCCGAAAGTCATGCGTGTGTTTTGCTGGACATACTTTGGTCTTGAATTTTAAAAGTTACAATACTCATCCTTGATTTATACTTACTTACTTGAAAAGGTAAAAAAAAATATCATGAATATTGATCTTTGATCAAATTCGAGGATTGTTGTGATGTTTTACATACTTACACAATTAGTGTTGGCTCTGTTATTTTAACTCTTTCATTAACGAATACAATTTTGGGACTTACTCTTTCAATGTCAACGTAATGAAACACTTTTACCAACTGTTTTTGTGAACTAATGAACATAACATAATTTATTTAAGCAATATCACGCGAGAGGGAGTGCTGTTGTATTAAATATCAACACGGCTGTGATTCAGTTCTGCGCCGTTTTCTGGTTAGCAGTCATAAGCAACAATAGATTATAATTTGTTTGTTTATTTGATCACTGATTTGGCTCCGCCAACACAAATAGATCCGCAACTGTACTGGGACTGAACTGTTGCCAAGCAATACATGAAAACACACTATCTTAATAACATTAACCTTTGTTAATACAGCTGTAAAGCGGAGTGATACTTGTGTAGTTTGAAGTCCAACTGCTGTAATACTCTCCATCAGCATTCATGGAATGCCTCTTGCCCAATCAAATTTCTTGGTCGGAAACTAACCGTTGTGTAATAAGTTTAAATTACTTTTCGTGCGTGGATATTCTTCCAGGTGCGGTGTGTCGACTGGTGCACTTTTAAACCCATTAGGAACATCTGGAAGATGTGAGGTTTGTTTGGAGATGATATGACAGAAGCCGCATTCAGAAGTGTCTGATAGAACACAACTTCTCAACATATGGGCAGCTTCTCTCTGGGGAGAACTCTTCAGGAACCCTGTTGAAGGCAACACGGTCAGGAACCGAGGGTCACAGTGAGATGGGTCTAGGTTCTGATATGGTTCTAGTTGTGGTTAGATAGGGCTAGGTGGAACTGGAACCAAATCTAAGATTTGGTTCCAGTTGTGGTTAGTTAGGGTGAAGTTTTGATACGGTTCCAGTTGTGGTTAGATAGGGTTAGGTTTTGATCAGTTTAGAGTACATGTAGATAAACTCTTTCTGATGTTGACAACCAAATGCCCATTTCTGTATTTCCTGTTTGTGCTGCATCATTCTGAAGTTTCTCAAAGTGTCCACTCTCATATTGCATCAGAAAGAGGAAATACCACAACATCAGAATTTCCTCTTTGATGCCCAGTTTGCAGTTTCACTCACTGCTGCTATGAGTGAAAAAGGAAGTGAAGCTATTTTCACCAAACTGCACACCAAAACAAAAATGGTTATGGTATCCATCGGAGTCGTTGCTCAGAAATCTCTGGTTAACACTATTAGCATCGATTTATGAGATTACTTTTGGTTTTTTCCCTTAAGCATTCGGTTTCATGCCATTGTTAGACAGCAGACAACTTTTGAGTCAGCTTGAAGCATCATACATAAAACAATGTTGTGAATAATGTCAAATATTAAAATTCCCTAAATATCTGAAGTTGTTGATGTTTCTAAATTGAAATTGTTTTAAAAGTAGAGTCGGTTTAACCCGAGACATGTCACAAAACATTCTGGGTTGTTCTTTTTGGGTCAAAACTGTTGTCCGGCAGGTAATGATGTCACAGTGGACCGGGGACGAGGCTGTGATGTCACAGTGGACCGGGGACGAGGCTGTGATGTCACAGTGGACCGGGGACGAGGCTGTGATGTCACAGCGGACCGTGGACGGGGCTGTGATGTCACAGTGGACCGGGGACGAGGCTGTGATGTCAGTGGACGTGGACGGGCCCCCCCACAGAGACC
The DNA here is from genome assembly GCA_900291075.1 of Melanogrammus aeglefinus. NCBI lineage: Eukaryota > Metazoa > Chordata > Actinopteri > Gadiformes > Gadidae > Melanogrammus > Melanogrammus aeglefinus. The sequence goes on from OLKM01001101.1 coordinate 158,690, forward strand.
AGCCCCCACTCACCCACCCCCCCCCCCCCACCAGAGACCAGGGGGGATGAGGGGGGGCTGGTGTCAGTGCGGGGGGGCTGGTCTCTGGGGGGTTGTCAGTGAGGGGGGGTTGGTCTCTGGTGGGGTGGTGTCAGTGAGGGGGGGCTGGTCTCTGGTGGGGAGGGGGGGTTGAGGGGGGCTGGCTGTCAGCGGGCGGGGGCTATAGAGCGGCGCTGGTCCGTGTCTAACGACGTCCCTCCGTACGGGCACTCAGCGGGGGGTCGGGGGTCAGGGAGGGGGGGGGAGGTGATGTCATAGGGCAGCACGTGTTGCAACGTGGAGGGATGAGAGTAGGGTGGAGGCAGCAGGCTTTGAGCCTCCAGGTGGAGGTCCTAGGAGCCGGTTGGGGTCCTGAGGTGCGTCTGAGTCCAGCGTGTTGGTCAGGGTTCCTCCAAACGTCCAGGCGGGCTCCTGGAGTGTCTCCTCATGATGCCAGTGAACGCCTCCCAGTCAGTTCAGGGTCAGCGCTCGGTTAATGTCTCCTGAACTGAGCTCAGCGCTGTGGAGACGCTGAATCGTTGATGTACAAGCCGGCGTTCATTCTCCTCTCACTCCTCTTATTGGTGTGTGCGTGCGTGTGTGCGTGCGTGCATGCGTGTTAGACGAGTGAGGCGCTGATCACGCATACATTAAACTCTACTTGTTGTCTTCTTATGTCTTCCCATGTCTCCGCCTCCAAAGGGAGATGTGGTTTCAGGGACGCCTTCGACAAGCGACAGAACGAAGTGCAGCTGTTCTATGATGAGGTCATGCTGTCGCTGATGTCTACTTCAGTAGTGAGGTGTCTGTACTGCAGTAGTGAGGTGTCTGTACTGCAGTAGTGAGGTGTCTGTACTGCAGTAGTGAGATGTCTACTTCAGTAGTGAGGTGTCTGTACTGCAGTCGTGAGATGTCTGTACTGCAGTAGTGAGCTGTCAGTACTGCAGTAGTGAGGTGTCTATACTGCAGTAGTGAGCTGTCAGTACTGCAGTAGTGAGCTGTCGGTACTGCAGTAGTGAAGTGTCAGTACTTTAGTAGTGAGGTGTCTGTACTGCGGTAGTGAGCTGTCAGTACTGCAGTAGTGAGCTGTCAGTACTACAGTAGTGAGGTTGTCTGTACTTCAGTAGTGAGGTGTCTGTACTGCAGTAGTGAGCTGTCAGTACTGCAGTAGTGAGCTGTCAGTATTGCAGTGGTGAGGTATCGGTACTGCAGTAGTGAGTTGTCAGTACTGCAGCAGTGAGGCATCTGTACTGCAGTAGTGAGCTGTCAGTACTGCAGTAGTGAGCTGTCAGTACTGCAGTATTGAGGTTGTCTGTACTGCAGTAGTGAGGTGTCTGTACTGCAGTAGTGAGCTGTCAGTACTGCAGTAGTGAGCTGTCAGTACTGCAGCAGTGAGGTTGCCTGAGAGACATGCTGGAGATGATTCATGTAAACGCCAAACGCTTCCCTGTTGTCTATGAGACAGGATCATTGAAAAAGTCGACACGCAACATAAAGGAGAGACTGGTCTGGGATCTGAAGTTCCAAAAAGCACATTCCAAGCCGCCCTCTTGGAACTTGACCAAACATTCTAGAATCAGCAAGCAGACATGTGTTATTATTCTTATTATGATGATGTTGAAGCACCAAGACGACGGTTGGACATCATGTTCTATGTATATGTGTGTAGATATTAATGTACGTATATTATTACTTATACCTGTGGGGGATTGCTGGGGTGTTGACTGTGTACGGAGGAGGAGTTAGTGCTTCTGGCCTGAAGGTTGGAGCGCAGCTCAGAGGAGGTGGAGGAGGAAGAGGAGGAGGATGCGGAGGAGGAGGAGGAGGAGAGGAGGAGGAGGAGGAGGAGGAGGAGGAGGAGAGGAGGTACATTCCTCCCTGCTGATCAGGTGGTTGTGGTCCCCGAGCCTTTAGAGAGAGGGGTTAGAGAGGGGGTTAGAGAGGGGGTTAGAGAGAGGGTTAGAGAGAGGGGGTTAGAGAGAGGGGGTTAGAGAGAGGGGGTTAGAGAGAGGGGGTTAGAGAGAGGGGGTTAGAGAGAGGGGGTTAGAGAGAGGGGGTTAGAGAGAGGGTTAGAGAGAGGGTTAGAGAGAGGGGGTTGGAGAGAGAGGGTTAGAGAGAGGGTTAGAAAGGGGGTTAGAGAGAGGGTTAGAGAGAGGGTTAGAGAGAGGGGGTTAGAGAGGGGGTTAGAGAGAGGGTTAGAGAGAGGGGGTTAGAGAGAGAGGGTTAGAGAGAGAGTTAGAGGGGTGTTAGAGAGAGGGTGAGAGAGGGGTTAGAGAGAGGGTTAGAGAGGGGGTTAGAGAGAGGGTTAGCGAGAGGGGGTTAGAGAGAGAGGGTTAGAGAGGGGGTTTAGAGAGAGGGTTAGATAGAGGAGAAGAGGGGGTTAGAGGGGGTTAGAGAGAGGGAGAGAGAGGGGGATAGAGAGAGGGGGTTGGAGAGAGGGGGTTAGAGAGAGGGGGAGAGAGAGACAGGGTTAGAGAGAGAGGGGTAGAGGAACAGGGGTAGAGAGAGAGGGTTAGAGAGAGAGGGGTAGAGGAACAGGGGTAGAGAGAGGGGTAGAGAGGGGGTAGAGAGCGAGGCAGCCCAAGCAGGTACCTTGGTTCGGTTGCTTCCGCCCTAGCTCTCAGAAGGGGCCTTGGTACCGGCATCTTTTGGTCTGAACTTGTACAGACGCCATTACATCCAGCTATCGCTAATCATACCTAAACTTAACCATCTCTTGTTGAACACCTAAACTCACCATCTGTAATCAATCCCTAAACTGACCATCTCTAACCTAACACATAAACTAACCATCTCCTGCCTTCTTCCCTAAACTAACTATCTCTAAAACAACACCTGAACTAACCATTTCTAGCCTTATTCCTAAATTAACCATCTCGAGCCTAATCCCTAAACCTACCCATCTGTAACTTTAAGCTAAACTAGGTCACACCTAACCAACAGGTTCAATCTAGCTTCATGGGAGCCAGCAGCAGGCGTGAGGGGATGTGCAGCCGCTGGTCTTTAAGTTAAGGACACGGCTTTGGGTTTCAGCGCTGACATTCCACTCATCCCCACAGAAAACATTCACTTCCTGTCCCTCAGACGGGAGGGGGGAGTTGGGAGGATGGAAGGAGTGTGGGGGGGAGACAGACAGAGGGAGGGGGAGAGAGGGAGGGGGAGAGAGGGAGAGTGAGAGAGGAATTTGAGCCGCCATCACTATGGAAAGAGTGCTGACTGAAAAAGTAAATGAGCCCCCCAACAAACACCCACACCTTCCGAACAGTCCCCCCTCTCTGTGACATCAGGGAACCAGACATACTTCTTACGAAGTACATTGTTTCATGTCATATAAAATTAATTCATTCATAAAATCTGTCAATTTATAATCTGTCATGGGATATGTCTATAGATGTACTGCTTATGGAAGTTTATGGAAGTGTGTTGCAGGATGACAATCTCGTGGTTAGGGTGTTCGCCCCAGAGACCTGAGTGTTTTGGGTTCCAACCACAGTCTGCCTGTAGCCTTCATAGATCAAGATCCCTAATGACCTGTCTCTGTACTGTCTAACCCCTACCTGCTCCTTAATGACCTGTCTCTGTACTGTCTAACCCCTACCTGCTCCTTAATGACCTGTCTCTGTACTATCTAACCCCTACCTGCTCCTTAATGACCTGTCTCTGTACTGTCTAACCCCTACCTGCTCCTTACTGACCTGTCTCTGTACTATCTAACCCCTACCTGCTCCTTAATGACCTGTCTCTGTACTGTCTAACCCCTACCTGCTCCTTCACAACAAGTCTGTACTGTCTAACCCCTGCCTGCTCCTTTTTCAAATTAAACTGAATCTGTCCTATCTGACATTAATAGGCTAGATCAGTCATTGGCTCTTAAGTTCTTAAAATAAGCCATTTGAGACTCTGTTTGCTATGAATGGGTCCTCAAATATACCGACCATCTGTGGAAGATGAGGTCTGTGTGTGTGTGACCTGACTCGAGCGGGGAGGAACAGGACTAACGGCCCCCCTTATGGAGAGTTTTCTTGTTAACACGATATAAACGCCCCTCTCTCCACCACTCCGTTCATGCCTGTTTGGCTAATGTAACTGGACTCTCATCCAAACAGAATACTGAGCTCAAAGTAAATAGGCTCATACCACGCTGGAATGCTGTAAAATGAAGCCCCAGACCCACGTCTTTGGATGTCTTAACAGTTAGTGGTGGACCTGCCTGTCTTCTCTGCACAGACTCTAGGAAAAGGTAGTCCTGCAAAGACTCTGGGAAAAGGTAGAGTCCTGCAAAGACTCTGGGAAAAGGTAGTCCTTCCAGAGACTCTGCACCCTGGCCACTCTTTTTTTTTCAGAAGAAGCACATTTTTGTAGCGCGTACCACCATGATGTTCAGTTGTACTCAGCCTCACATGAACGGCCCTTTGGGTTAACGTGACTACTTTCTTCTTTTTTTCTGGAACTTTTCACGAAAGCACCCACAAAAATATGTACTTGCCATCATTTCCATCCCACTCTCACCAATCAGATGAGCGCAAATTCTTGGCAAAATGTAATGCTCATGTAAGAATCCGTGAAGCTCGACTTGGGACTAAGACGTGGTTTAGTGGTTACGGCCTACTGTGGCCTTGTGGAGAACGGGCCCCACTTGGCCTTGGGCCGGCCCTGGAATCCAAGGCCTTTTTTCACCCCTCCCCCCCCCCCCCCCCCCCCGCGGCTGTGGGTTCAGATCCCGCTGGCTTTGAGGCTTCATGGAGGACTGATGGATGCAGCCAATGAATGTGAAGCGGCAGGCGAGTGCCGGGATATGATTGGCTCGTCCGTCTGACCCCGGGAGCAATAACTACACCGAGGACCCTGAATCGTGTGTAGCACATTCTGAGGTCCATGCCAGGGATTTAAATGAAGTACTCTGGAGAACCACCTTTTGGAGAACCAAGCCTCCACCGAGCTAAGCACTCTCAGCCTCCACCACACTAAGCACTCTCAGCCTCCACCACAATTATGCCTCTTTTCCACCAACAGAACCACCTGAACTCGACCCGACTCGGCATGCCTTTTTTTGGCATTTCCATCGCCAAAATTTGGTACCTGGTTACTTTTTCAGTCTCACTTCTGTCGAGGTTCCATGAGAGCTGAAACCGGGACTTTTGTGTGACGTAAAATCAGGCTGCCGGCCACTGATTGACCAGAGAGTGACGCCACTGGACGAGCGCGACGTCCAAGCCTGACACCCGACAGCAGGTGTTATGCCGAAAATGGAATCCTGTCTAAAATCACAGCCCATCTCCGCGTTATAGGAGTGTTTATATCATATCGTCACAAGATGAGCAACTTATCACAGAAAGCAATGTTACATTTTATAGGCATCCCACAACGTAAGATGTCACATTCACGATAATGAACTACGAGGGCACTAAAATCCGTAATAGTTTACAAGTCACACATGGATGCATGATGTGACCCTCGAGAGCACAGACAAAACAAGCGGAAGCGTGTTCACGTGGATGCTCTCCCAGCCGCCGCTACACTACCTCCACCCGACAGCCAGGACACTAAACCCGGGGTGAAGGTGGTGGAGCATCAGACAGAACACAAAATGAGGGAGGAGGATTCAGGGAGGTGCCCTGTTTTACTGAGATTGCTTTATGGCTGAGAGGTCAAAGGTCAACGGTGCCCTGTTTTACTGACGATTGCTTTATGGCTGAGAGGTCAAAGGTCAACCGGCGAACGGGGTTGGTGTTAGGGACAGCCGGCCGCCATTTCTCAGAAGCCACCACCACCGGCAGATGCTGACCGCGAGGCTGTTGCAGCTAGCAACAAACCCGTGCCCCCTCCCCTCCATCACCGCAGACGCCAAGTTCATTAATTTAATGTCCCGGGACATCTGTGAGAGGGGCGCCGGAGAGGAGAGGAGGGGCGTCCCTCAGGGAAATCAGGAGGGGGAGGGAGGGAGGGAGAGAGGGAGGGAGGGGGAGGGGAGAGAGAGGGAGGGAGAGAGAGAGAGAGACAGAGAGACAGAGAGACAGAGAGAGAGAGAGAGAGAGAGAGAGAGAGACAGAGAGAGAGAGACAGAGAGACAGACAGACAGAGGAGCGCTGGGGGGGAGCCCCGTTACCGCCCCCTTAATGGCCCCCATACCGGACCCGTTACCGGCCGTTACCGGCCGTTACCGGCCCCGGCCACGCCTGCCAGCCATCAGCTGTCCGGGAGGTGAGGTCATCGGTTTGATAAATCAGGGTATCCCCGGGTTCCACCCCGATGGGGCGCGCCCTGCCGGGTTGCTCGGCGACCGCCTCTGATTTATTGTACCGGTGTTCCACCAGCTGCTGTACAATGTGCTCCGCGGTGCGCGCCGCTCGGACCATTGTGTGCTGGAGATCGCTGTGGTTTCAAACCGGTTTGAGTCGTCACACTGCAAACAGAGCTTTGTCTGTTATTGTCTCTCTGTATTTATTCAGCAGAAATCAGACGTCAGACATCAATGACCGTAGGTTAGTGAAATCTAATGCTACGGCTAGCTTAACCCTGTCTCTGTCTCTCTCTCTGTCTCTCTCTCTGTCTCTCTCTCTCTCTCTGTCTGTCTGTCTGTCTGTCTGTCTGTCTGTCTGTCTGTCTGTCTGTCTGTCTGTCTGTCTGTCTGTCTGTCTGTCTGTCTGTCTGTCTGTCTGTCTGTCTGTCTGTCTGTCTGTCTGTCTGTCTGTCTGTCTCTCTCTCTCTCTCTCTCTCTCTCTCTCTCTCTCTCTCTCTCTCTCTCTCTCTCTCTCTCTCTCTCTCTCTCTCTCTCTCGTCTCTCTCTCTCTCTCTCTCTCTCTCTCTCTCTCTCTCTCTCTCTCTCTCTCTCTCTCTCTCTCTCTCTCTCTCTCAGGAGGAGGAGGAGGAGGAGGAGCATTCCATGTGTGTATTGTGGTGGGATGGGGGGATCTTGCTGGGATGACTCTGTTAAAGAAAGCAAGTCTTTCTCATTTGGAGGGCTCATCATCGGCCTCCTCTACTCTCCTCCCTCCCCATCTCTTCTCCTCCCTTCCCCCCCTCCTCCCCTCTTCATCTACTCCCCTCCTCCATTCTCTCCCCTACTGTGGACCTCAAATCTAATTTATCTCGGAGGTGCTGGTGGGGGGGGGGGGGGCTGTACATGGATCTGCCAGAACAGAACCCAGGTCTGCGTTGAGGTGAACCTCGTGCGGCCGCTTCCCGTTTCCTCCAGACGTTCCTCCAGACGTTCCTCCAGACGTTCCTCCAGACGTTCCTCCAGACGTTCCTCCAGTCTGCCACTCCGTGGGGCGCCGGTTCCCTCAGTGTCAAAACAGGGAAACTTGTTCGCCAAGAGTCGTTCTTCAATGTTGTTTTTACTGAATCTGACCCTTACTAATCCTCACCACTAACCTTACTAACTTATCCTTACTAACCCTAACCCTAACTAACCCTCATCCTAACTAAACCTAATTTTAACTAACTCTAACCCTAGCTAACCCTAACCCTAACTAAGCCTAACTAACCCTAAACAATGTTTTTACAGTTTGTGTTAAAGTTGTCTTTTTGTCTTTGATCAGAGAGAGAGACAGAGAGACAGAGAGACAGAGAGACAGAGAGACAGAGAGACAGACAGACAGACAGACAGACAGACAGACAGACAGACAGACAGACAGACAGACAGACAGACAGACAGACAGACAGACAGACAGACAGACAGACAGACAGACAGACAGACAGACGAGCGCTGGGGGGGAGCCCCGTTACCGCCCCCTTAATGGCCCCCATACCGGACCCGTTACTTGTTTTCTCAAGATTGAGAACGTTTGAGTGTAGATCTCACGTCGTGCATAAATCTTTCTTCTCGAGTGAGCAGGGCAAGAATCGTATAACACGCACACGCACACACATACGCACAAACAGGCACACACACGCACGCACAGGCGCACACACTATGCAAAGCGATGTGCATGCCTTGAGGAGTCCTGTGTAAATAGCTGTGTCTATGGAGATCGTTCCTACAGGACGGGCGGCTGGAGAGGCAGCAGTTCCGGTTCCCACCGGAGCGGCGAGCGAACGCCACGGGGCTAACAGCAACAGGTGTCGCACAGGCCTCCCTTTGTGTGATTGTGTGTGTGTGTGTGTGTGTGTGGCTGTATATGTGTGTGTGTGGGTCGGTGTGAGGGTGTGTGTGATGGTGGTGGTGGGGGGGGGGGGGGTGATATCTGTGTGTGTGTCTGTGTGTTGGCTTGCTTGTGTGTGTTTGGGGGGGTAAGAGGGTGTGTGAATGTTTGATGGTGTGTTTGTGTGTGAGTGTGTGCGTGTGTGTTTGGTGGCGTGTGTGTGTGTGTGTTAGTGTATGTGTGTGCACATATTCTCTCTCTCTCTCTCTCTCTCTCTCTCTCTCTCTCTCTCTCTCTCTCTCTCTCTCTCTCTCTCTCTCTCTCTCTCTCTCTCTCTCTCTCTCTCTCTCTCTGTATCTCTCTCATCTCTCTCTCTCTCTCTCTCTCTCTCTCTCTCTCTCTCTCTCTCTCTCTCTGTGTGTGTGTATTCTCCCAGATCCTCCAAGGCTGTACCTGACCATGTTCCCTCCTCACTAATCTGTCCACTAGTTCCTGAATAGTTCAGTACAGCTGATCTAATATTTAACATTGAGTCAGACTATAAGATGAAGACAGTAACGATAAAAGACTCCCCTATCCCCAGTGATGAATGGACAATAGCATTCTTTGGATTTCTGCTCTTCCAGTCATCTTTTTTTTTTCGTTGTTTTTACGAGACAGGGAATGCCGAAGACAGCGAGCACGCCATAAGGGCCCACCCTAACCGCTGTGAGAGGGCGCAGCAAAGCACCCTGGGAAGGCCGACCCCGGGCCCTTCATCTCCACAGTGCCGTCTCTGTCGCCTGGGAGCGGGCCGCGGCCTCCGTTGCGTGTGTCGACATGTCGTGACGAAAGTATGCGACGGGGAGAGTGTGAAGTAAATGAAACGCCATTCTTTGGCGAGCGGCGTCACCCTGTAGCGGTCGGCGTCACAATGACAGCTTTGTCTCGGGGTGCTCCTGGGGGGGGTTCCACTGGGTGTCATAGGTTGGGGTGCCGCTGAATGTGCTTTTGTGACGGCCGCCACAAAGGAGCTCTCACATGGGGCTGGACCCGACGCTGTGAAGGCAGAGTCTCCGTTATGATGCATGGAGTCCATCTGGGGGGGGGGGGGCAGAGAGGCTCTGGTCCTCCCATTGGTTAGAGTCGGACGAGGCTGACCATCAAACACACACACATCAACACACACACACACATGTTGATACACACACTGATACTGACAGACACACACACACACACAGACACACACACACACACACACACACACACACACACACACACACACACACACACACACACACACACACACACACACACACACACACACACACACACACACACACACACAGAAACACACTGATACACACTGATACTGACAGACACACACACACACACACACACAGAAACACACTGATACACACTGATACTGACAGACACACACAGACACACACACAGAAACACACTGATACACACTGATACTGACATACAAACACACACACACAAACTGATAGTAACACACTCACAAACACACACTGATACTCACACACACACACACACACACACACACACACACACACACACACACACACACACACACACACACACACACACACACACACACACACACACACACACACACACACACACACACACACACACACACACACACACACAGGGTCACACCCACGGCCTCCCATTTCCTGTTGTCATCTGTGAGCTCCAGAGCCGTTCAGCGGGGGTCGGGGGGGGGGTCACTGGCCCACGGTCAGGATGTCCTGTAGGAGGCGGGGTCCGCCCCAGATGGCCCCGTGGCTGAAGCATAGATATCTACATCTATAGATATATTCTGTACACTGATCTAGCTCTATAGAGATACACAGTGTCTAGATATACAATATTCGGATCTCGATCTTTATATATATACGGTGCATATACAATACCGAGATCGTTTGACGTATACAGTACCTGGATATACAGCACAGACTTAGAACTGTAGATATATATACCGATAGTACCTAGATATACAGTATACAGTCCTATATAGAGATATTTACCAATACCTAGATCTATAGATAAACAGAATACCAGATATAGAGTATATATATATCTGTACATATACAGGAGTGTATATATATATATGTGTATATATATATACAGGAGATATATAAAGTACATAGAGGTACAGCATACAGACCTTGATCTATAGATATACTGAATACCAAGATATACTGTATTTAAACCTAGATCTCTAGATCCTTATCATCAGGAGTGTATAACCACATTAACTAGTAGAGAGAGAATCATTAGGAGTGCCACCACATTAACTAGTAGGGAGAGCATCATTAGGAGGGTCAGAGGTTATGACTCTCGACCAACAGGAAGAGGAAGTCCCCTGCCTGAGGGGCGGTTTCTGAAAGGTAGCTGACAGAACGCTGCAGTGGCCGCGGGGGTCAAAGGTCGCACAGTCGTGGGTCTGATGTCAGCGTTGGAAAGTTTGTGAATCCTTCCACGCCTTCCAGGAGGCAGGGTCCACGCCTTCAGGGCTGATAGAGGGGTTTGTAGATTCAGCGTTTCTTAGACCACGGTGTCAGGCCCACAGCGGGTCTAGTTTGGAGGTTGTGGAGATGAACCGAAGACTTGGAGCCGTACTTCTGGACGCAGAGTAGGACTTGGTCAGAGTGGTCAGAGTGGAGCAGAGACAGGCTGGGCTTCTGGGGCTGAGGTTTCCAGAGGACCTTCATGCTGCTCGTGTTTCTGCTCCAGACGTTCATCTCAGAAGGTCCTTCTCCCTCCTCATGTTGATTCCAGGGGGCATTGAGATGAGACGAAGTGGACGCGCTGGACAGGGTCTCTTTTCCGGGTTGGTTGTTCCATCTTCTCAGTCGAGGAATCCCCTCCACAGCCCTCGACCTGCCGTTAACCCATACACCGACCCTAACCACGTCAGAGCTAAAACTATCATTTATAACAGAGCTGAAACCCTTAGAGCTTAATAAATAAAATATGTATCGTCATCCACCATCCTCAAGCCTGCACTGTGTAATTTCTGATGGAGCCATTAGTTCAGTTTAAATGTGACTCCTCACAGTAGTTCTTTAACATTTTCTAAGCTAGTAGAAAATAAAGCCGTTTCTGATGCATCATGGGAGATCGCCGTGCAGCGCTCTCCATGAACAGCGGGAGGTGTGTGTGTGTGTGTGTGTGTGTGTGTAGCTGAACACGGACAGAATATGAATCCAGGAGGAGAAAGGGACAGCTGAGTCTCTTCCTGCCGGCCGGCTCGCTGAATGACGACGGTGTCCGCGTTCGCAGACTACTTCCTGTTTTCCTGTTTGCTGTTCAACCGAAAGCCAACGTCCACCTGCCAAGTGCAGCGCCGTCCAGACGTCTCGGGGCGGGCTGAACAGAGAAGCGAAAGTGATCGGGTTTCTGAAGAAATGAGCAGAGACACACGGCCCTCCTGGGGGTCATTAGAGGTCGCGGCCCCTAACCCCGTTATCTCATTAGAGGTCGCGGATCCAAATCCGCTATCTCACGAGGACCAGAAGAGGTTCTCCAGTTGGCGCTGAAATGTTGAAGTTGTTTTGGTTCAAGGAATAAGAAACTGCTCTCTGATACCACAGTCGTATTAGTAGTAGTAGTAGCCTTACAAGTAGTAGTATTAGTTGTAATATTATTATTAGTAGTAGTATTAGCAGTAATAGTAGTAGCAGTATAGTAGTAGGAGGAGGAGTAGAAGTAGTCGCAGAATTATTATCACTAGTAGTAGTAGTATAGAAGTAGTATAAGCACTAGTAGTAATAATAGTTGTATTAGTTGTAATATTATTAGTAGTAGTATTAGCAGTATCAGTAGTAGAATTAGCAATAGTAGAAGTCTTAGCTGTAGTAGGGGTAGTAGTTTTTTTTAGTACTAATAGCAGTAGAAGGGGTAGTAGTATAGCAGTAGTTGTAGTAGTATTAGTAATAGTAGTATTAGTATTAGCAGTAGTAGTATTAATAGTGGTAGTAGAGGTAAAAGTAGTTGTCTGTTGTATCTTGGTCTGAACTTTATTATCACATGCAGCCCTATGCCCCTCCCACATGTGATGATCAAGTCAAAACACTTCCAATACCTAAAAAAATCTGTTTAATTATTCGGAGTGTGTACGGTCTCCTTGGAGACATGTTGCACAGAGAAAGAGACGAGAGAGAGGAGGAGGAAGAGAGAAGTAGAGAGATGAAACAACACACAGAGAGAGGAAGGAGAGAGAGAGTAGAGAGAGAGAGGGAGAGAGAGAGAAGAGAGAGAGAGAGAGAGAGAGCGAGAGAGAGAGAGAGAGAGAGAGAGAGAGAGAGAGAGAGAGAGAGAGGAGAGAGAGAGAGAGAGAGAGAGAGAGAGAGAGAGAGAGAGAGAGAGAGAGAGAGAGAGAGAGAGAGAGAGAGAGAGAGAGAGAGAGAGAGAGAGACAGAGACAGAGAGAGACAGAGAGACACGCTGTATTTTGCACCAAAAGGAAAACGGCTTTTATTTCAGAAAGCAACAGGAATGGATTTCACTCTCCAGCTCCTTCAGAGAACAACTTTATTCCAAAATGTATCTGCATGTCTTGGAAGGGTTCCACATGCTTCCTGCAGTACACTTTTAATGTGTTTTTGTGGATGGCCGAATAAATCCAGGCTGGATCGTGACCTGTTGCTTGGTCCAAAGCTATAAAACAGAGTCTAGCTGCAGATTCAAGTCCTGCTGAGATTTACAGCATCAACATCATCCATGTTCATCCACATTATATTTCATGACTGCGAAACCAGACATCTGAGGGGCCTGTCACTGGCAGGTTTACTGGCCCTAAGTTACAGAAGAAGACTGCTCAGCCCAGCTGGGTCACTTCTCCATTTCCACACTCTTTCCAGTCTCTTTTTGTGATGCAACGGAAAATACAAAAAAAGCAAAAGCTAAGTAGTAAACATATGGTGTACAAACACATGTGAGCTACATATCAGATTCAGATAATATCATTAACACTCAACGGCGTGAGTCCAGGTGAACTCTGAACCAGTGAGGTATTGAGTCTCTTGTTCTGAGTGCAGGTGTACTCTGAACCAGCGACTCTGCGGTCCTGACGTAGTTTGGGTGCGTGTTCCACCACGTATACTTGTTTTTCCATCTCAATTAAGTCTTCCATCTTGCTCTTTCTTTGTTTTTTAAACCACAACGCGACACAAAGCTGGCAATTTGTATCAAAGGAAAAACTCCCCCACAAAGGCGTTAGTGGCGGCGGTGGCCTCCAACGACCTGCAGGGAGAAGTGGGTCGAGTTCTCTTTTTTCTCTTGCTTCCTGTTTCAGTTTCTACCCTCTCAGCGGCCCTCGTCTCTCCAGACCGCCGCTACCGTCTGGTTTTCCTATTTGGCCGAGTGTTCGTAGACGTGGCTCGGCAGAATTCCTTCCTTCTCTGATTCCTCTGGAGCGGCTCTCCAGAGCGGCTCTTTGAAGCAGCTTTCCGGAGCGGCTCTTTGGAGCGGCTCTCTGGAGCGGCTCTCTGGAGCGGCTCTGCGGAGCGGCTCTTTGGAGTAGCTCTCCGGAGCGGCACTTGAGCGGCTCTCCGGAGCCGCTCTCCGGAGCGGCTCTGCGGAGCGGATCTTTGGAGCGGCTCTCTGGAGCGGCTCTCTGGAGCGGCTCTCTGGAGCTGCTCTCTGGAGCGGCTCTCTGGAGCGGCTCTCTGGAGCGGCTCTGCGGAGCGGCTCTTTGGAGCGGCTCTCTAGAGCGGCTCTCTGGAGCGGCTCTCTGGAGCGGCTCTCCGGAGCGGCTTCCGGAAGGCCGGCTCTTCTGGAGGGGCTCTGGGAGCGGCCTTCTG
>OLKM01001102.1:0-22500 GCA_900291075.1 Melanogrammus aeglefinus
AATCAAGACCTCTGAAAAGATGTGTCTTTGTACATGTACGTGCGTGGATTTATGTGTATCTGCAAATGCCTGTGTGTGTGTGTGTGTGTGTGTGTGTGTGTGTGTGTGTGTGTGTGTGTGTGTGTGTGTGTGTGTGTGTGTGTGTGTGTGTGGGTGTGGGTGTGGGTGTGTGGGTGTGGCTGTGGGTGTGTGGGTGTGTGGGTGTGTGTGTGTGTGGGTGTGTGTGTGTGTGTGTGTGTGTGCATACTCCGTTACAGTAGCAGACACTACAATAAGGTTCTGTTCTCAGTTTGTCAGAGGAGGAGGAGGCATTTAGGAGGTCATGTCGACGCTTCTCGTGGAGTCTGGAGGTCCTCCACGAGGCCCTGCCTGAGCGTGGAGTCTGGAGGTCCTCCACACAGACTCCACGAGGCCCTGCCTGAGCTCTGCGCTGTCCTCCTCTCCTTCTTCACTAATGCAAGACGTGTGCGATGGTTACGTTTGTATGTGTGTGTGTGTGTGTGTGTGTGTGTGTGTGTGTGTGTGTGTGTGTGTGTGTGTGTTGTGTGTGTGTGTGTTTGTGTGTGTGTGTGTGTGTGTGTGTGTGTGTGTGTGTGTGTGTGTGTGTGTGTGTGTGTGTTGTGTGTGTTGTGTGTGTGTGTGTGTGTGTGTGTGTGTGTGTGTGTGTGTGTGTGTGTGTGTGTGTGTGTGTGTGTGTGTGTGTGTGTGTGTGTGTGTGTGTGTGTGTGTGTGTGGCTGTGTTTATTTTGATCAAGTCTTAGCGCTTGTAGGAACACTATGTCGGTAACCCAAGGTGTTAAATTCCCAGCAAACTTTTTTTAATTGAAATTACACGATTTAGGTTCAGCGGCACACATGCACACGCAGGCCAGAACACACATGTGGACACATTCTGATCATTAATCACAGACCTCATTCTGATCATTAATCATAGTCCTCATTCTGATCATTAATCACAGTCCTCATTCTGATCATTAATCATAGACCTCATTCTGATCATTAATCACAGTCCTCATTCTGATCATTAATCATAGTCCTCATTCTGATCATTAATCACAGTCCTCATTCTGATCATTAATCATAGAACCTCATTTTGATCATTAATCAACAGACAACAGATCTCTATCATTAATTCACAGACCTCAATCTGATCATTAAATCAAGACCTCATCTGATCATTAATCATAGCTCTCATTCTGATCATTAATCACAGACGCTCATTCTGATCAATAATCCCTGAAGACTCTCATTCTAATCATTAATCACAGTACCTCATTCTGGATCATTAATCACAGAAGACCTCATTCTGATCAATAATCACAGACCTCAATTCTGATCATTAATCAGCAGACCCTCGTTCTGATCATTAATCACAGACCTCAGTTCTGATCATTAATCACAGACCTCATTCTGATCATTAATCACAGACCTCATTCTGATCATTTAATCACAGACCTCTCATTCTGATCATTAATCACACAGACCTCATTCTGATCATTAATCACAGACCTCATTCTGATCATTTAATCACAGACCTCATTCTGATCATTAATCACAGACCTCATTCTGATCATTAATCACAGACCTCATTCTGATCATTAATCACAGACCTCATTCTGATCATTAATCACAGACCTCATTCTGATCATTAATCACAGACCTCATTCTGATCATTAATCACAGACCTCATTCTGATCATTAATCACAGACCTCATTCTGATCATTAATCACAGACCTCATTCTGATCATTAATCACAGACCTCATTCTGATCATTAATCACAGACCTCATTCTGATCATTAATCACAGACCTCATTCTGATCATTAATCACAGACCTCATTCTGATCATTAATCACAGACCTCCATTCTGATCATTAATCACAGACCTCATTCTGATCATTAATACTCACAGACCTCATTCTGATCATTAATCACAGACCTCATTCTGATCATTAATCACAGACCTCATTCTGATCATTAATCACAGACCTCATTCTGATCATTAATCACAGACCTCATTCTGATCATTAATCACAGACCTCATTCTGATCATTAATCACAGTCCTCATTCTGATCATTAATCACAGACCTCATTCTGATCATTAATCACAGACCTCATTCTGATCATTAATCACAGACCTCATTCTGATCATTAATCACAGACCTCATTCTGATCATTAATCACAGTCCTCATTCTGATCATTAATCACAGACCTCATTCTGATCATTAATCACAGACCTCATTCTGATCATTAATCACAGACCTCATTCTGATCATTAATCACAGACCTCCATTTCTGATCATTAATCACACAGACCTCATTCTGATCATTAATCACAGACCTCATTCTGATCATTAATCACACAGACTCTCATTCTGATCATTAATCACAGACCTCATTCTGATCATTAATCACAGACCTCATTCTGAATCATTAATCACAGACCTCATTCTGATCATTAATCACAGTCCTCATTCTGATCATTTAATCACAGACCTCATTTCTGATCATCATTAATCACAGACCTCATTCTGATCATTAATCACAGTACCTCATTCTGATCATTAATCACAGACCTCATTCCTGATCATTAATCACAGACCTCATTCTGAATCATTAATCACAGACCTCATTCTGATCATATACGACAGACCTCATTCTGATCATTAATCACAGACCTCATTCTGATCATTAATCACAGACCTCATTCTGATCATTAATCACAGACCTCATTCTGATCATTAATCACAGACCTCATTCTGATCATTAATCACAGACCTCATTCTGATCATTAATTACAGACCTCATTCTGATCATTAATCACAGACCTCATTCTGATCATTAATCACAGACCTCATTCTGATCATTAATTCACAGACCTCCAGAGGTACAGAGATTCTGAGATCATTAATCACACAACCTCATTCTGCATCAATTAATCACAGACCTCATTCTGATCATTAATCACAGACCTCATTCTCTGATCATTAATCACAGACCTCATTCTGATCATTAATCACAGACCTCATTCTGATCATTAATCACAGACCTCTCATTCTGATCATTAATATCACAGACCTCATTCTGATCATTCATTAATCACAGACCTCATTCTGATCATTAATCACAGACCTCATTCTGATCATTAATCACAGACCTCATTCTGATCATTAATCACAGACCTCATTCTGATCATTAATTACAGACCTACAGAGAGAGAGAGAGAGAAAGAGAGGGAGACAGCGAGACAGAGGGGGAGAGGGGGAGAGGGAGAGAGAGAGGGAGAGGGACACAGAGAGAGAGAGAGAGGGGGAGAGGGGGAGAGAGAGAGGAGAGAGAGAGAGAGAGAGAGAGAGAGAGAGAGAGAGAGAGAGAGAGAGACAGAGAGACAGAGGGGGAGTGGGAGAGAGAGAGGGAGAGGGACACAGAGAGAGAGGGAGACAGAGACAGAGAGACAGACAGAGAGACAGAGGGGGAGAGACAGAGGGGGAGAGGGGGAGAGGGAGAGACAGAGAGGGGGAGATAATAATAGCTTGCTCTGTCAAGCCTGAAGGTAGTCACTGCTAGCCAGATACTTTAAAGTCATAAAGCCAATGGACATGGGTTCATTTAACATGGCAGGGTAAATTGCTATTCATTTATTGTTTTGCTATTTGAGGGAATATTCTACTCTGCAGAGTTTGAATTGCTATGCTTAACCTTGACTTGCTATAACTGTTCATGTTACGTGGCATTACAGACGTCTGGCTGGGCCTGTGCGTTCATGTGTTCATGTGAGCCCTGTCTCCCGACGACCTCCTGATGATAGTCTGTGACGGGTTCAAGACCCGAGGCTCACTGAGGTCTGTCTGTCCCCCTGGAGCCCCGGGGGTCTCTGGGTTCAAGGCCCGAGGCTCACTGAGGTCTGTCTGTCCCCCTGGAGCCCCGGGGGTCTCTGGGTTCAAGGCCCGAGGCTCACTGAGGTCTGTCTGTCCCCTGGAGCCCGGGGGTCTCTGGGTTCAAGGCCCGAGGCTCACTGAGGTCTTGTCTGTCCCCTGGAGCTCGGGGGTCTCTGGGTTCAACACCGAGGCTCACTGAGGTCTGGTCTGTCCCCTGGAGCCCGGGGGTCTCTGGGTTCTCAGGCCCGAGGGCTCACTGAGGTCTGTCTGTCCCCCTGGACCCCGGGTCTGTGTCTGGGTTCAAGGCGGGCTGACGGCTCACTGAGACTGTGTTCTCTTGTGCGGGGGCTAAAATGGCGGCAGTGGTGGGTGGTTAAAAGATGGCTGACGAGTAACCACGGTAACGCATGTATGATCAGAGCTGAAAAATGTGCCTGCCCTATCGGATCAGACCAAGAGCCGAGGGGTCCGGATTAACGGTCCGATTTGGGAGAAGTAGTAGAGCCGATGAATACGGGATACAAGTGTGTGATATAAAGGCGGGAGGGAGAGAGAGAGAGATGAGAAGAGAGAAGAGCGAGGAGAGAGATGACGAGAGGAAGAGAGAGACGACCGAAGAGAGAGAGAGAGGCGAGAGAAGGGAGCAGGAGAGAGGAGAGGGAGGGAGAGGGAGAGAGAGAGAGCAGAGAGAGAGGAGAAGAAGAGAGAGAAATAACAGTAATAACAACAGGAGTGACCAATACTCCCTTCCCCACCCGGCCGGCGGGATTATTGATAATCCAGCATGCGGCTCTGCGTACACACACCACACACACACACACACACACACAACACACCCACACACATCACACACACACACCAACACACACACACACACACACACCACACACACCACATCAAACTGGAAGAGCAGCAAAACTTCCTTTAAAGGAGAGGAGATGGGGTGGAGTTTTGTTTCTGTCCCCACTTGCCGTGGGTGGGGGGGGGGGGGGCAGGGGGCCGTGATGTGTCAGAATGGAGGTTTGTTTTAGTGTTGTGTGTGTGTAGTGTGTGTGTGTTGTGTGTGTGTGTGTGTGTGTGTGTGTGTGTGTGTGTGTGTGTGTTCAGGGAATTAGAGAGACAGAGAGAAGAGGGGGGAAGAAGCTTCAATTTTCCACTCCAGCAGATTTCAATTTACACAAACACTCCCCCGTCTCCCCCCCATCTCTCCCATCTCTCCCATCTCTCCCGTCTCTCCCCATCTCCCCCATGTCCCCCATCTCCCCCCTGTCTCTCCCACATCTCCCTCCCGTCCTCCCCCTGTCTTCCCCGTCTCCCCCCGTCTCCCATATCTCAACCCGTTCTCCCCCCATCTCCCCCCCCGTCTCCCCCACTGTTGTTGTTTACAGTATTTAATGGCGGCGGTGTGAATAACCCCCACAATGTGTCCACAACCAGCCCGTCTGTCTGACCCCCACCAGCCTGTCTGACCCCCACCAGCTCATCTGTCTTGACTCCCACCAGCCCGTCTGTCTGACCCCCACCAGCCTCGTCTGTCTGAACCACCACCAGCCGTCTGTTCTGATCCAGCAACCAGCCCGTCTGTCTGACCCCCACTGCCCCGTCTGTCTGAACAGGCCACCGCCCCAGGACAGGAAACAGTTGGTCTGAGACAGGAAACAGTTGGTCTGAGACAGGAAACAGTTGGTCTGAGACAGGAAACAGTTGGTCTGAGACAGGAAACAGTTGGTAACAGTTGGTCTGAGACAGGAAACAGTTGGTCTGAGACAGGAAACAGTTGGTCTGAGACAGGAAACAGTTGGTCTGAGACAGAAAACAGTTGGTCTGAGACAGGAAACAGTTGGTCTGAGTCAGGAAAACAGATTTGGTCTCTGAGACACGGAAACAGTTTGGTCTGCAGACAGGAAACAGGTTGGTCTGAGTTCAGCAAAAACAGTTTTGGTCTGAGACAGGAAACAGTTGGTCTGAGACAGGAAACAGTTGGTCTGAGACAGGAAACAGTTGGTCTGCAGACAGGAAACAGTTGGTCTGAGACAGGAAACAGTTGGTCTGAGACAGGAAACAGTTGGTCTGAGATAGGAAACAGTTGGTCTGAGTCAGAAAACAGTTGGTGCTCTGAGACAGGAAACAGTAGTTGGTCTGAGACAGGAAACAGTTTGGTCCTGAGTACAGGAGACAGTTGTCTGAGACGGAGACAGTTGGTCTGAGACAGGAAACAGTTGGTCTGAGACAGGCCTCATAGCCGGCTTGTGTCTCAAGATGGCTGGGCCTCCCTGTGAGGTCCATTGGTCGTCTCAGCTCAGACTCTGAGTGGCGTTCTGTCCGCTCTGGGTCTGATGTTTGGTGCCATTGTAACAAACGGACAGCTCATTGGGGATTGGATAGATTGGCTGGGGGAAGTCATTAATGCAATACTTTATTTGTGTGTGTGTGTGTGTGTGTGTGTGTGTGTGTGTGTGTGTGTGTGTGTGTGTGTGTGTGTGTGTGTGTGTGTGTGTGTGTGTGTGGTTGTGGGACCATAAAATGTATTTCAAGCTGCGTGTGAGTGTTTGTGTACATGAATGTTTATGGGCATATTTGTATTTCTATTTTTGATCTTTTGTCGTAAACCTCATTGTGCGTATATATGTATCTGTGTGTGTGTGTGTGTGTGTGTGTGTGTGTGTGTGTGTGGTGTGTGTGTGTGTGTGTGTGTGTGTGTGTGTGTGTGTGTGTGTGTGTGGTGTGTGTGTGCCCTTGCAGAAGTCTATGTGGGTGCCTGTGTGTATATACAAAAGTTTGCACGCATGTGTGTGTTAGTTGGTGTGTGTTTCTGTGTGTTGTGTGGTGTGTGACCCTTGTACGTGGGTGTATGTGCACCAGTCTGCGTGTGTGTGTGTGTGTGTGTGTGTTAGTGTGTGTGTGTGTGTGTGTGTGTGTGTGTGTGTGTGTGTGTGTGTGTGTGTGTGTGTGTGTGTGTTTGTGTGCGTACATGCACGGGTGTGCACTCCTTTTGTCGAGCCATTAGCCTCGGCTATCAGGCACCGCACACCCAGATGCATATGTCAGCCGCTGAAAGTCAATTACCTCCGCCTGCGTCCGCCATTGTGCTGCCCCACCCTGCTGGCATTCAGCGGGCCTCCTGCATATTAACGCCCTGAGCATCAGCTCCAACAGGCGCAGTCCTATCCAAACAATAACCCCAGACCCACAAATACTTTGTTTCATTTATTGAATTTAAATCAGAATGTTTATTAATCAATTGATCCGAATGGTGAAGCTGTACTATAAACTAATAATGATTACATTCTATTAGTGCAACTATATCCATGCAACTTCCATGGGGATGTATGCACATTATGCAGTTAAATCAATGTCAAAATGCCATGAATACAAATGTGGCATTTGGAAATGGAATGTCTATTAGTTATCAAATGTTTTTTAAAAGGTAATGATTACCTCCCCTATTGACCACCATAGCTTTTAAGATACCATTTTTATTCATACTTTTCAAGTCAGTATTCAACATAGTTGGAGCCCAGTGGACACAGTGAACCGGTTTCCACCGGTTCAACCCTTCGTCCGCCCGCAGGTGGTGTACAAGAACAACGACATCCGCCTGGAGCTGTCGCGCCTGGCCCGCATCGTGGACCCCAAGATGAAGATCCAGGGCGAGGTGTCGTACCGCTGCGAGAACGTGGCCACCTTGGACCCCATCTCCTTCGAGACCCCCGAGGCCTTCATCAGCCTGCCCAAGTGGAACACCAAGCGGATGGGCTCCATCTCCTTCGACTTCCGCACCACCGAGCCGAACGGCCTCATCCTCTTCACCCACGGCAAGCCCCAGGAGCGCAAGGAGAGCGCCAAGAGCCAGAAGATCACTAAGGTACCCTCAGACCGCAGCGAGGGGGGGCATGCCCATACCAGAGAGGGAATGTCGCTTCATATTTGTACCATCTTCCTCATCATCGTCATCTTTCTCATCTCATATTCTTTGATAAAAACAAAGTTTCTTAGACAGAAGGAAATTTATCAAATCTTAATTGTCACATCAAGAAGTACCGCAGCCAGACTGTATTTATGTATTAAGACCATGTTTAACGTAGGGTTTCCATCGCATTCTAAATGTAGCTCTAAATACTACTACTAAGGATTCTAGTGCACAAGTGTCACTGACGTCCGGGAGTTTAAGACCAGTTTTGGGGGAATGAGGTGCAATTTAGAATTTTTAGTATAGTATTAAATAGTATTAGTATTAAATACAAAACATCATGGATCAATCCGAAGAAACCTAGATGTCATGGCCCATCCACTTCTCCCTACATTTTACCATTCCAGTGGTATTCCGGTGGTATAGGAGGGCCGGTGGTATAGGGGGGCCGGTGGTATAGGGGGACCGGTGGTATAGGAGGACCGGTGGTATAGGAGGACCGGTGGTATAGGAGGACCGGTGGTATAGGAGGACCGGTGGTATAGGAGGACCGGTGGTATAGGAGGACCGGTGGTATAGGAGGACCGGTGGTATAGGAGGACCGGTGGTATAGGAGGACCGGTGGTATAGGAGGACCGGTGGTATAGGAGGACCGGTGGACGTAACGTGACCCCCACTGACGGGCCCTCTCATAGGAGGACCGGTGGTATAGGAGGACCGGTGGTATAAGGGGGCCGGTGGTATAGGAGGACCGGTGGTATAGGAGGACCGGTGGTATATAGGAGGACCGGTGGTATATGAGAGGACCGGTGGTATAGGAGGACCGGTGGTATAGGAGGACCGGTGGTATAGGAGGACCGGTGTATAAGGAGGAACGATGGTATAGGAGGACCGGTGATATAGGAGGACCGGTGGTATAGGAGGACCGGTGGTATAGGAGGACCGGTGATATATGAGGACCGGTGGTATAGGAGGACCGGTGGTATAGGAGGACCGGTGGTATAGGAGGACCGGTGGACGTAACGTGACCCCCACTGACGGGCCCTCTCTCGCCCCGGGGCAGGTGGACTTCTTTGCGGTGGAGCTGCTGGACGGCAGCCTGTACCTGCTGCTGGACATGGGCTCAGGGACCATCAAGGTGAAGGCCACCCAGAACAAGGTCAACGACGGGGCCTGGTACCACGTGGACATCCAGAGGGACGGGCGCTCAGGTCGGAGCGAGAGCCGCCTCCTGTCCTCTTCCCGTGTGTGTGTGTGTGTGTGTGTGTGTGTGTGTGTGTGTGTGTGTGTGTGTGTGTGTGTGTGTGTGTGTGTGTGTGTGTGTGTGTGTGTGTGTGTGTGTGTGCGTTTGTGCATGGATGAGACTGGACTAATGTACATTTCTATAAGTTCAATATTAGGATGATGATGGCATTCTCCAATCGTATGTTCCACATCTACCACGGACTGGTTTAAGTTCGGTGCCGTCTAAACATGTCAGGGGAATCAATTCAACATCAATCTATATTTAGTTAATTTTAGCTTATTTAATTTCGATTCAATCAATGAGTCTTGGATTCCTCAGCCATGCATTATTAACACCTGTATAATCACTCATATTGATTGGATTCCAATTGCATCTTGGCTTTTTTTTATTTGATTTACATAAAATAACATATAATACTGTATTCAATTATGTTCTCAATCTTTGGCTTCCATGTTGTAGCACATAAATCAGTTGGCTTATTTGATGAAGTGTATGAACTTGTTAATGTTCTTCTATCTTCATCGTTCAATGATCTTATTGTTACTGTGGCTCAGTAAATATAACGTAACGTAGGATCTGCTGAGCATCCAACCAGCCCCCTTACCTGCCCCCCCAGGCACCATCTCGGTGAACAGCCAGCGCATCCCCTTCACGGCCAGCGGGGAGAGCGAGATCCTGGACCTCGAGGGGGACATGTACCTGGGCGGGCTGCCCACCGACCGCGCCAACCTCATCCTGCCCACCGAGCTGTGGACCGCCATGCTCAACTACGGCTACGTGGGCTGCGTGCGGGACCTGTTCATCGACGGCCGCAGTAAGGACATCCGGCAGATCGCTGAGGCCCAGAACGGCGCCGGCATCAAGCCGTCCTGCAACAAGCTGGTGGGGAAGCAGTGCGAGAGCTACCCCTGCAAGAACCGCGGCGTGTGCAAGGAGGGCTGGAACCGCTTCATCTGCGACTGCACCGGAACCGGCTTCTGGTCGCGCACCTGCGACAGAGGTGAGTGTGTACTGTGTGTTTGGTACTACAGTTAGGTTTCCTTTTAGGGTTGGGCTTTAGGGTTTGGTTTGGGGTTCTAGGGTTTGATACTAGGGTTAGGTTTCCTATTAGGGCCAGGCTTTAGGGTTTGGTTTGGGGTTCTAGGGTTTGATACTACAGTTAGGTTTCCTATTAGGGCCAGGCTTTAGGGTTTGGGTTTGGTACTAGGGTTTGATACTAGGGTTAGGGGTCCTTTTAGGGCCAGGCTTTAGCGTTTGGGTTTGGTACTAGGGTTAGGGTTTCTTATTAAGATCAAGTTTTAGGGCTTGGTAATGGGTTCTAGGGTTAGTGTTTCCAACAACCTAAGATATACCAATGCAGAAGCGATGTATGTTAGTATAAGTAGCTGTACACTGGTTAAATCCTCTCCTGTAAGTTGTTCCAATACATTATCTTCCACTCAACAGAATGCATATATGCATGCACACATTCACACATTCACACAATCACACAAACACACGAGTCCACAAACACATCCTACCCTGTCTGCATACATTGCATAACGATGATGGCAGTGACGTACATCCTGTGTTTAGATTGCGTGGTGAGTCTTCCTGCGGAGGGCTACACAAGAACTTTGGGAGGTTGGAAATGCAAATTTGAGGCTGAGTGTTTGTGCCGTGTTGACTCCTGGTCGTCATGGAGATCAGAGCGCGGACGTTGGACAGCCTGGGTTGGTTGGATTCATCTGTTACGGAGGTCTGTTGTTTACCAAGTTATTGTTGAGATAATATTACAAATCATCCTGAGCGTCTATATGCTTGTTTATACATAAATAGGATTTTGGCAATTTTGACCACAGAAGACCAGATAGGCAGACAGAGAGACATTTATGGCGCATTTCCACTAGCACGGCTCGGCTCGGCTCGGTTTGGTTGTGTTTCCATTACAACTGGTGCCTCCTCGACGTGGGCGGGGTCGTCATAACACGGCTGCGCGAAACCGCTGTGACGTCATTTACACGGCGCCGAGCAACGTACAAATCCGGAAGACCAGAACAACAACAACAACATCTGGACCTGTTGGACCTCCTCCACCGACCAAGGAGTGGATTTTTTCTGAGAAGCCATCTCGTTCCAAGTCAAAAAGCAGTAAAAAGTGGTGTCTTGTCTCGCGTCTTGTTTTTATTTACATTCTAGGCGGTCATCGCGCGGTTATGACGCTTCCAGTGACGACACTCATCGGCCAATCAGTGGAAGGCAGTCGGCTGACGTCACGTTTTAGTAACGCTTCGGCTCGCTTGGAACCAGGGCTGAGGTGATAACAAAAATGTACCCGGTTGCAGGTACTGCGTGCTAGTGGAAACACGCAAATAGCGCGCCGAGCCGAGCCGTACCGAGCCGAGCCGTGCTAGTGGAAATGCGCCTATATACTGTATATATATATATAGATAGATAGATGGGCAGATTAGTAGATAGTATATATATATATATATATATAGTATATATATTCCCAGATAGGTAATACAACTGCCATCATAAGAAAAACATCTTATACCAATGAATTGTCATGATGTGCAAGTATCCATAAGAGATTCCTCTCTCCATGTAGATGATAGGGCTGTAAACACACTTACTGCTCACAGCCAAGTGTCCCTAAGAGATTCCCTCTCCATGTAGATGACAGGGCTGTAAACACACTCACTGCTCACAGCCATTGGATCACACGGGCTCTGCTGCTGCACTCTGATGTCCCCTGCCCAATAAGGATGACCTGTGGCCTGAAAAATCCACTTACTGGCCCCAGGTGGCCCTCTGCCGCCGTCCAGGAAGAGAATACGTCCCTATGGGGGTGAGTCCCCGGGAGTGAGGGAGGGGGTGAGTCCCTGGGAGGGAGGGAGGGGGTGAGTCCCAGGTGGGAGGGTGGTGGTGGAGCTGAGTCCCAGGTGGGAGGGTGGGGGTGAGTCCCAGGTGGGAGTGTGGTGGTGGGGGTGAGTCCCAGGTGGGAGGGTGGTGGTGGGGGTGAGTCCCAGGTGGGAGGGTGGGGGTGAGTCCCAGGGAGGGAGGGTGGGGGTGAGTCCCAGGGAGGGAGGGTGGTGGTGGGGGTGAGTCCCAGTGGGAGGTGGGGGTGAGTCCCAGGGAGGGAGGGTGGGGGTGAGTCCCAGGAGGGAGGGTGGGGTGGGGGTGAGTCCCAGGTGGGAGGGTGGGGGTGGATCCCAGGTGGGAGGGTGGGGGTGGGTCCCAGGGAGGGAGGGTGGAGGTGATTAGTTGTTGTCACAGATTTAAATGTTCTGGTTAATTCAGCCCGCGAGATATCTTCAAATGTATAATGACTCCATCACGTTGGATGTATTTTACAAAGTTGTGTAATAAAGATATCCAGCTTTGGTGAAAACTCACTTTTGACTAGTCAGTTGGGGCATTCAGCTGCCCCAATGAATCCCAGACTGCTGTCCAGCCGTCAGATCTAAACAGATATGTATTGAGTAAGTAGTTGTTTTATAGTTGGGATAACGTACAGCGAGCACATCATTCTCGCTAACTATTTGTTCTGGCGATAACGCCGTTCTCTGCGGTCCCTTGTGGCTCGTCTGTGTCTGTGCGGTCCATTCTCCGCGGTCCCTTGTTGTAGCTCTCTGTGTCTGTGCGGTCCGTTCTCTGTGGTCCCTTGTTGTAGCTCTTCTGTGCGGTCCGTTCTCTGCGGTCCCTTGTTGTAGCTCTTCTGTGCGGTCCGTTCTCGGTGGTCCCTTGTTGTAGCTCGTATCGTGCGGTCCGTTCTCAGTGGTCCCTTGTTGTAGCTCTCTGTGTCTGTGCGGTCCGTTCTCCGCGGTCCCTTGTTGTAGCTCGTATCGTGCGGTCCGTTCTCGGTGGTCCCTTGTTGTAGCTCTCTTCTGTATGGTCCGTTCTCGTGCGGTCCCTTGTTGTAGCTCTCTTTGTCTGTGCGGTCCGTTCTCGGTGGTCCCTTGTTGTAGCTCTTCTGTGTGGTCCGTTCTCTGCGGTCCCTTGTTGTAGCTCTCTGTGTCTGTGCGGTCTGTTCTCTGTGGTCCCTTGTTGTAGCTCGTATCGTGCGGTCCGTTCTCGGTGGTCCCTTGTTGTCGCTCGTATCGTGCGGTCCGTTCTCAGTGGTCCCTTGTTGTAGCTCTCTGTGTCCGTGCGGTCCGTTCTCCGCGGTCCCTTGTTGTAGCTCTCTTTGTCTGTGCGGTCCGTTCTCAGTGGTCCCTTGTTGTAGCTCTCTGTGTCTGTGCGGTCCGTTCTCCGCGGTCCCTTGTTGCTTAGCGAGCTGGAGATGCTGTCCCTGTGCCGGGTGCTGGTGCCCCGGGCAGGGTGTGTGTGTGGCAGGGCTAATCTGTGTTGACTCAGGCAGTGGCCAGGTCAACGGTCCCGGGCCGGGGGGGGAGAGAGAGAGAGTGGCTCTGGCAGCCCGGATCAAACAGCAGAACGTACGCGTGCAGCGCTGGTGGAACGCAACACCGAGCCGCTCAGAGAGAACCTCCAGCAGTCCTTTCATTCAAACGCCACGACACCGTTCGGCGAAAGAGCCCCCCCCTCTGAACCTCCTCCCCTCGCTCTACGGGGTCCTCAATGAAATGAACCCCAGAACCCCTCAAAGAAATGAACCCCAGAACCCCTCAATGAAATGAACCCCAGAACCCCTCAATGAAATGAACCCCAGAACCCCTCAATGAAATGAACCCCAGAACCCCTCAATGAAATGAACCCCAGAACCCCTCAATGAAATGAACCCCTCAATGAAATGAACCCCAGAACCCCTCAATATAATGAACCCCAGAACCCCTCAATGAAATGAACCCCAGAACCCCTCAAAGAAATGAACCCCAGAACCCCTCAATGAAATGAACCCCAGAACCCCTCAATGAAAATGAACCCCAGAACCCCTCAATAAAATGAACCCCAGAAACCCCTCAATAAAATGAACCCCAGAACCCCTCAAATGAAATGAAACCCCAGAACCCCTCAATAAAATGAACCCCAGAACCCCTCAATGAAATGACCCCAGAACCCCTCAATGAAATGAACCCCAGAACCCCTCAATGAAATGAACCCCAGAACCCCTCAATGAAATGAACCCCAGAACCCCTCAATGAAATGAACCCCAGAACCCCTCAATGAAATGAACCCCAGAACCCCTCAATGAAATGAACCCCAGAACCCCTCAATGAAATGAACCCCAGAACCCCTCAATAAAATGAACCCCAGAACCCCTCAATGAAATGAACCCCAGAACCCTAACCCTCCCGACCCCGAGGGGATCCAGTCACGCTAAGGGGCACACATCAGGCCGTGTGGTCTCAGGGTGCGGAGCGGAGAGCAGCCGGCTCCCAGGGCCGATGGGGCGGCCTCCACCCGCTCCTCCACCCGCTCCTCCTGCCGCTCCTCCACCCGCTCCTCCACCCGCTCCTCCACCCGCTCCTCCACCCGCTCCTCCACCCGCTTATCCACCCGCTCCTCCACTACAAACATGTATACATTATACTACATATGATCTACCACATGTATACATTATACTACATGTGATCTACTACATGTATACATTATACTACATGTGATCTACTACATGTATACATTATACTACATATGATCTACTACATGTATACATTATACTACATGTGATCTACTACATGTATACATTATACTACATGTGATCTACTACATGTATACATTATACTACATATGATCTACTACATGTATACATACTATATACATCATATTGATCTACTACACGTGTACTACACTACCCCCAGGTGAGATCATATTTGTTATGTTGGCCTGTCCATATCACTGAAGCATTTGGTAACCCTAGTTAACGGTGGATTAGTGCACCTCGGCCCTGACACCAGGACAGGACAGACGCTCCCCATGGAAACGTTGATGTTCCTTTGATGCACTTATTAAATGCATTCCTGGACGATACGGCCAGGATGGATGAATACGGAAGGATGCGTTCGTGGTGGAGCAGCTTGGGGGTTAGGCGGAGGGTGTTTACATGTTGGAGGGAAGAGGACAGGGTACTGATCTTAATTCACCATCCCCACAATACCTCATTTCGGTTCAGAAAGCAGGGCATGGGTCTGCATGTGTAAGGACTACTGTAGGCCCTACCGTAAAGAACACTCTCTCTACGTAGAGTGTCCAACTATTGGCCGTGGCTTTGCATTTCATTCTGCAAAGGAAAACCAAACCAAAGATTCCTCTGATGACACATCAAACCAAAGCCAAACACAACCACCTTTGACAAGTCATGGATACCACAAGGATTCATAATTAGTTGTAACAAAAAAATGAGAGTTGAAAACCAACTAACAGCTAAATTATTCCACAGCTTTAGCATATCCAATAACAAGGCAGGCCGTATCTCCTGGTGCTCCCGTCCCCCGTCTTCCCAGCCTTCCTCTCCCGTGCTCTTCTCTTTATCTTTCTTCTGCTCAAATCTAATTTGTAGATTTGAGGCAAGCGGCCTGCGTTGAGTCGCAGGTTAATCAGATAAAGTGTAATTCTGTGCAGAGCATATTGGAATATGGAGCCAGCGACATGAGGTGGATTTCATTATATCCTCTGTCTTCATTAGTGCTTTTATTTGATCACCTGAAAGATTTGAGATTTGAAAATACGGTAAAAACTGTTTTGTACATTTGTCACATACTAACTACAGAGAGCTGCCTTTTTATTTCTTTACTTTACTTTACTTTATCTATTCTGTCATCTACTCTGCTGGCTTCTCTCTGGGCTGCGTGTAAACACACATACAAACACATACACACACACACACACACATACACACACACAAACACACACACACACACACACACACACACACACACACACACGCAATACACACACACACACACACACCACACACAACCACACCCACACACACACACACACACACACACACACACACACACACACACACACACACACACACACACACACACACACACACACACACACACACACACACACACACACACACACACACACGCTCACACACGCTCACACACACTCACACACTTGGGCCCAGAGGGCTTTCAGCTCAGATGCGTATCTGAGCGGTGATGCGACAGCAGTTGTGACACCTCAAGGTCCGGCCAACATAACGACCCGCGCCAACACACTTGTTTGTTTGGGTGCGCTGTGTGTGTGTGTGTGCGCGTGTGCTTGTGTGTGTTTCCACAAGCACCTGACAAACTGGCGATTACTGGCCGTTGAGGGACATGTTGGCACCCGTGATGTTTACCCGATGGATGTTGGCTGTTCTGCATGGTGCTACCTGTCTCTGTCCTCAACCTGCTCTCTGAAAAGAAATATATACTCATATATTTATTAGAGAGAGCGAGAGAGAGAGAGAGAGAGAGAGAGAGAGAGAGAGAGAGAGAGAGAGAGAGAGAGAAGAGAGAGAGAGAGAGAGAGAGAGAGAGAGAGAGAGAGAGAGAGAGAGAGAGAGAGAGAGAGAGAGAGAGAGAGAGAGAGGATTAAGATGGAAGAGTCAATCAACTGAAGGTATATCAACTATTTCAAACCAGTCTGACATTTTTTCCATAGAGGTCATCGCGTGTCCACACACACACACACAACAAACACACACACACACACACACACACACACACACACACACACACACACACACACACACACACACACACACACACACACACACACACACACCACACACACACACACACACACACACACACACACACACACACACACACACACACACACACACACCTCATCTAAATGCCCCAACCCCTTGAACGTAGGGCATGTCAGAGGTAGTCTGACAGTTCAAGCTAAAGGCTGTCTTGAATTTAAATGGTGCTTTTCTACCATGTACCATCAGACACCTGGTCCATTAGGCTTCCTCTAGAGGCCTTACTCCCATCAGCCATAACTTCCCCTGGATCTGTTTGAATTGGCAATCAAATAAATCTTGATGCAGGAAGGAACACAGACACACACACATCTACATGCAGTCATGCACACACACAGAACAGAGATGAGGCCTTGAGTGTGCAACTAAGAATGAGTCGCACTTAAGACGCACAAACAACAACTTGAAACTCGTCCTCAAAAGACTTAAGACTCGACTCAATATAAACATACAATGCATCAATAAGCATAGAACTTTCCAAATCATCATTTGTTGTCCAAAGTGTATGACCGACACCGAGGAGAGGACTGGGCACACCCAAAGCTCTCCTCTGTCTGCCACAGAGCGGATCTCAGGTGGAACCATACGCTGGGTCCTTTAAACCCAATGGTTCTGTGTTTACCAGCAACCCAACTGAGAACCCTGATATACTTAGAACAGAATGATTATCACAAGATACGTCCCATTAATACAGGGAAGAAACTAATACTAAAAACCTCAACTATTTATATTAAAACATTAATTTGGCTCTTCCAATTTGTATTGATGTGTGTTGGCCCTTATCTTTTTAAGAGACGTGATAATATATTATTTAAATACAATTCATTCATGTTGTATGTATCCATATTTTTGAAAGTTTGGAAATGGACTAGGATAATATTGATAGAAAATAACAACATTGTGTGCTCAGTATCAGCTGAGTACAACCAGAACAGACTTGTGACTTGACTTGAGCTTCTGACCAAAGCCTTGAGAGTTTACCCAGATCTGACACACACACACAGTCGGACACACACACGCATAACAAGATGCATCAGCATCTTGTTATGCATTGTGCATTAGTCCATTGTGCGCTATACGTACCATGTGACGCGAAGATGTATTCAGGCACACAAACACACGTAAAAAGTGAGATTTAAATGGTCAATTACAGATTAATTACCTGCCAATCATGTTGCCTCATTGCAATGCCTGGTGTTTCTCCGGGTCTTCAACAAGATTTATTATTTTTGCGTTTATTTCTATGGAGAGTTCGGCTTGAAAGCTTTCAGCCTCCCCTAAAATGCATTATTGGTTATAGAAAGGACCCCTAAAGCTGGCGTACAGGAAATCCATCCTTAGAGGACAACCAAACCACAACACAGACCCCCTTCCTCATCTAACCTCATTGTGTTGCATGCAGAGCTTCTGATTGGCCGACCTTGTACTCAGTAATGAAGTGTTTATGCACCACTGGGGGCCATTCTGGTGGAGTTGGAACCCCGGTCCCAGCAGGACAAAGGAACCTGACAGCTTCATGGCCCCCGGTCAGGGAGGGGGGGGTAGTGGGACCACATCACATGTTATCATCACCTGTTTATAGTGGGACCTGCACTATCACCTGTTATCATCACCTGGGGGTAGTGGGACCTGCACTATCACCTGTTATCATCACCTGGGGGTAGTGGGACCAGCACTATCACCTGTTATTATCACCTGGTTATAGTGGGACTAGCACATTGACTCTCACACAGTCATGTTCCTCTGCTCTTGTGTGACATACAGTGTTTCATGATATAGCCAGATACCTTTCAGCCAATAGGAAGACAGCAGGAGTCTCTGAAGATCAAAGACTAAGGGAGTCTCTCTGTGGGAGTCCCTCGAGGAAGCCCGGGGAGGCCACCTGCCCTATTGTAGCTGTGTGTCGTACTTCACTCATTGTCAGGATTTCCACCCATAGACGGCGTTACCATAGCTCCTCTGCTCAGGGCAGTAACCCGTCTAATCTGTGCCCTCCACCTGCCCTTGCTAACACTGACCTTGAGGTGATGGCAGGACTCTGGAACTGCCAATTAGCAGTCAAGAAGGCAGACTCGATTTCAGCCTACGCGTCCCTCATGACCCTTCACTTCCTGGCCCTGACAGAGACTTGGATCACTCCAGAGAACTCTGCTACTCCTGCTGCCCTCTCCACCGTCTACTCATTCTTGCACAACCCTAGACCATCCGGGCGAGGAGAAGGGACCGGACTCCTCATCTCGCCCATGTGGTCCTACTAGGTCCTTCCACTAGAACACTTGGCCAGATCTGCGTTTCAACTCCACGCTGTCACTGTCACCATTCCTCCAGGTCCCCTCCTTGACTTCTACGACAAGATGGATGCCCTCCTCAGCTGCTTTCCTGAGGATGGCACACCACTCGTTATTCTCGGCGACTTCAACATCCTGCCAGAGAAGTGGCACTCACCTGAACTAAATAACTTTTTTGTCACCTTCGACTTAATACAAACCCCTTCTCCTCCCACACACAGGGCCGGGAACCAGCTTGACCTAATATTCACTAGGTCCTGCGGCACCTCTGCTCTCTCCGTTACCCTGCCCCCCGTGTCTGACCATCACATTGTTGATTTTTCTCTCCCCTTGAAATCCTGTCCCCCCAGCCTCTCTAGTCCCCGCATTGTCACCACTCGCCGTAACCTTAAATCCCTCTCTCCCTCTACCTTCACCTCTACTGTTCTGTCTTCACTGCCTTCTATCGAACGATTCTGTCAACCATCTACAGATTAATCTTCAGACACTCTGCTATCCTCCTTCTCCTCCTCCTTGGATTCCTTCTGTCCCTTCCACTCCAGACCAGCGCGATCCTCAACCCCCCCCCCCCCCCCCCCTCTTTGGCTGTCCGATCCTCTGCAGACTTGTAGAACAAAGTTGTAGGGCAGCTGAGAGGAAATGGATCCCACTATCTTTTCCTTCTTTCTGATTTCACCTCTAGTGTGTCAACAACCAAATCTGCCTTCTACCGGACCAAAATCAACTCCTCCGCCTCAAACCCCAGAAACTGTTCTCCCTGTGCTCGACCCTCCTTAACCCTCCCCACCCCTACCTCCTTTCTGCCTCACTGCTGATGACTTTGTTACCTACTTTAACTAGAAAGGAAAGGACATTAGCTCCTCTTTTACCCCTGCCTCCATCCCCCGTCCTCCAATCCCCTCCTCTGTCTGTACCCAATTTAGCCCTCTCACCTCTGACGAGGTCAACTGAATAATAACATCTAACCATGCCACCACCTGCCCCCTTGACGCTATCCCCTCCTCTCTCCTCCAGGATGTCTCAAGCGACAACCTGCCATTTCTCACCTCACCTCATCAACTCCTCCCTCACTTCAGGCATTGTTCCAGCTTCTTTCAAGACTGCCAGAATAAAGCCTCTCCTCAAAAAACCAACTCTTAGTACCACCGACATCCAGAACTACAGACCGGTTTCTCTTCTTTCATTCCTCTCTAAAACACTGGAACGTGCCATTGCTAACCAACTATCCTCCTATCTCTCATCTAACAACCTGCTTGACCCTCACCAGTCAGGCTTCAAGAAGGCACACTCCACTGAGATGGCTCTCCTCGCAGTGACTGAGTTCCTCCGGGCTGCCAGAGCCTCGTCCCTCTCATCGGTTCTCATTCTCCTCGCCTGTCTGCAGGATTTGACACGGTGAACCCCCAGATCCTCCTTGCCACTCTTGCTGAACGTTGCATCGCTGAATCTGCTCTTTCCTGGTTCACATCCAACCTGATGAACCGCACCTATCAAGTGACATGGAATGGCTCCTTGTCCAAACCTTGCACGCTTGAAACTGGTGTCCCTCAAGGCTCTGTACTGGGGCCTCTTCTGTTCTCCCTCTACCAGATCTCTGGGCTCTGTAATTGCATCACAGCTTTTCCTATCACTGCTATGCTGACGACACTCAGCTATTTCTCTCTTTCCCATCATCTGATAAAGCCCTGATTGCAACATGCGTATCAGAATGTCTGGCGGACGTTAGCACCTGGACAACTGCACAGCACCTGAGACATAACCTCAACAAAACCGAACGCCTCCTAATCCCAGGGAAAGATTGCCACTGATAACCGTTGAGAACATAACTATCTCTTTCTCCAACTGCCAGAAACCTCGGTGTGGTATTGGACAATCAGTTATCAGCCCTTCCTCACAAGGGAAGCAGCTCAGCTTCTAGTCCAATCACTGGTCATCTCCCGCCTCGACTACTGCAACTCACTCCTGGCTGGACTTCCTGCCTCTGTGATTAAACCTTTGCAGCGCATCCAGAATGCGGCAGCGCGCCTCGTGTTCAACCTACCGAAGTTATCCCATGTGACCCCTCTCTTCCGGGACCTCCACTGACTCCCTGTAGTAGCTTGCATCAAATATAAGATGATGGTACAGGCATGCAAGGCAGTCGATGGAACTGCCCCTGCCTACCTCCAAGCATTGCTAAAGCCACATACCCCAGGTCAATCCCTCCGCTCAACTACCTCAGCTGGACGTCTGGCACCGCCATCGCTAAGAGCTAGCAAAGGTCGTTCAGCAAAGTCACAACTTTTCTCGGTTTTGAGACCTCAGTGGTGGACGAGCTCCCTGCTGTTCTCAAGACCGCAGAGTCGCTCACTATCTTCCGAAAAAGACTCCAGACTCACATGTTCAGAGTCCACCTCGACTCTGCATAGCTACCCTCCCCCTTCTGGCCACCATTGTACACTGTATTGTATTGTGTTGTATTCTATTGTATTGTATTATAGTACTTAACTGTGTAGCAACTGCAGTAGCTGCTATCATTGCTGTAACACAGGGAATTGGTTAGCCTAGCGATTGTTGTACTTGCAATTGGTTCTATGAACATCCTTTCTGTACCGACAGCGATATATTGTTGCACTTCTTATGAAAAATGAACTTATTGTAAGTCCCTTTGGATAAAAGCGTCTGCTAAATGCCCTAAATGTAAATGTAAATGTAAAGATCACAACGATTCTAACGCTACAGCCCTATGCATTAAAAGTACAACATGTAAGCCTTGACACACACGCACGCACGCACGCACACACAGTGTGGGTAACGACAAGATGGAAGACCATTATAAGGATGCAATGCCGGAATTCTACAGTTGCCATGGCAATCTCTATCAGCTTTAGTGGGCAGGCCTGCACATTCTTAAGCAGCCTCCACAGAAGGGAGGAAGAGAGAGAGAGAGAGAGAGAGAGAGAGAGAGAGAGAGAGAGAGAGAGAGAGAGAGAGAGAGGAGAGAGAGAGAGAGAGAGAGAGAGCAGCAGAGAGAGAGGAGAGAGAGAGAGAGAGAGAGAGAGAGAGAGAGAGAGAGAGAGAGAGAGAGAGAGAGAGAGAGAGAGAGAGACTCACAGTGTTCCTTGAGTTTAGGTTATGTTTTGAAGGGTCTATTTCGGTATCATTTTGTGTGTGTGTCTTTGCTCAGGTGTGTGTGTGTTTGCCCCGCCATGTTTGTCCCCTCCTTGATGTCAGGGAGAGGCCAGTGTTTCAAAATAAAGGCTTGGAAGGAATGTGTGTCTGCTCTCCCAGTTCCCTAACCGCACAGCAGTTTGTATATCTCTCTCTCTCTCTCTCTCTCTCTCTCTCTCTCTCTCTCTCTCTCTCTCTCTCTCTCTCTCTCTCTCTCTCTCTCTCTCTCTCTCTCTCTTACTCACTTACTCACTTTCTCACATTTTAAGGATCTATACAGATCACACTCCCTTTACCTGTTTCCTCATTTTCTCAAAATATATTTTTGTGTGTGTTACGGGAAAAAAATGCAACCGATATCGAGGGACGACAGTGGTG
>OLKM01001102.1:27500-102500 GCA_900291075.1 Melanogrammus aeglefinus
AGGCTGTGGAGCCGATGGCTTTGACTGTAATCCGGAAACCAAACTTTAAGAACCAAAACTTTACCGAAAATAAAACAACTTGGGTTGGACAACTGATGTGGCTGGTACACTAAAAGCGGCCATTTTTTTCCACAATGACACAAATCAAAATAATAATTAATACTTAAAACTGTTAAACTTTTAAAACTGTCAAAACATGTAATGGCAACTGAACATTTTAACAACATATCTAACTGTTTATAATTACCCAATCATATAATATGTCTACAAATTCTCTTGACTGACTGTAACGTCACTATTTACCATTACATAATATAATTATTCATTAATGTAAAAATATATATTTACAATAAAATGGCTGCCGCTCTGCATGTGGACGTCCCCGGAAGGGTGGAATTCTTGTTTTTGGATGTCTGCAGCTATAACCTTGAAGGATGCAATTTCATCTGTCATTTATTCTTCCCCATCTAGACTGTATCAGGATAAACTGTAACTCCAGTAAGTTAACACAAGTTTCATTTTGCTCTCTATGCTGATATTAATGATGTTGATGACGATGAAGATGTTGATGTTGATGATGACGATGATGATGATGATGATGATGATGATGATGATGATGATGATGATGATATATTTCTCAAAATGTTTTATATTTATCTAATGTTTCTTGGAAGAGTGCCCCCCCCCCCCCACCCAACCCCAACAAAAAGAGTATGTTTGTGATATGGAAGGAGGGGTTTTGGATCGGACTGGTTGACCCGTCAGACCAGAGTAATAGAACTCACAGAGCGCTCCAGACCAGAGAAGTAGAACACACAGAGCACGACAGACCAGAGTAGCAGAACACAAAGAAATCCAGACCAGAGTAGCAGAACACACAGAGCGCTCCAGACCAGAGTAGCAGAACACACAGAGCGCTCCAGACCAGAGAAGTAGAACACACAGAGCGCTCCAGACCAGAGAAGTAGAACACACAGAGCGCTCCAGACCAGAGTAGCAGAACACAGAGTGGTGTTTGATAAGCGCTCCAGACCAGGGTAGCAGAACACAGAGTGGTGATTTGATAAGCGCTCCAGACCAGAGTAGCAGAACACAGAGTGGTGATTTGATGAGCGCTCCAGACCAGAGTAGCAGAACACAGAGTGGTGATTTGATGAGCGCTCCAGACCAGAGTAGCAGAACACAGAGTGGTGATTTGATAAGCGCTCCAGACCAGAGTAGCAGAACACAGAGAGGTGTTTGATAATCGTTTAGGGTGTATTTCCTTTTGTTCTGTTGTCTTCTCCGTTTCCCAAACATGTTAATGTTTTGTGTTGATATTCTTTATGAATATATCAATCATTTTATTCAACATGGAATACTTTATACTTCTGTAACTGTATTTACAGCTTTATATATAATTATTATTATAGATATTTATTATTTGGTTGTAAATGGTTATCATTGATTAAAGTTGCCAAAACATTTTCTTAGGTTTTGACACGATGCAAGAACAGACAACATTTTCATAGCCACGATTAATAAATCACTGATCATGACTGCATACTGTGATTAGTATGAATATTGCAAGAACTTGTATGAAGTATGGAGAAGCTTATCATACTCATAGCATAGTAAACAAGGACGTCCGAGTCTGGAAAATGTTTAACTTAAGCTCCTTACAGGCATGTACAATTCACTTTTATCTTGATAACTTTCAATATAACCAATACAAGGAAGGGATCAGAGGGGACAGTCACTAGAGCAATCGGAAATACTTCACCCTGGTCCAGGTCCATCTGTATTCATACTGAGCATGTAGCATAGCTTTGGTTCCCTGGTCCAGGCCCTTCTGTATTCATACTGATCCTGTAGAATAGCTTTGGTTCCCTGGTCCAGGCCCTTCTGTATTCATACTGAGCATGTAGCATAGCTTTGGTTCCCTGGTCCAGGCCCTTCTGTATTCATACTGAGCATGTAGCATAGCTTTGGTTCCCTGGTTA
Source organism: Melanogrammus aeglefinus (assembly GCA_900291075.1). Taxonomy (NCBI): domain Eukaryota; kingdom Metazoa; phylum Chordata; class Actinopteri; order Gadiformes; family Gadidae; genus Melanogrammus; species Melanogrammus aeglefinus. Next base: position 29,483 of record OLKM01001102.1, read on the forward strand.
CCTTATCTCCGGCTCTCTCATCCTATCTCTCATGCTCTTGCTGTAAGGGTTTGTTGGTTCACTTCGTCTTGGATTGCTTTGACTCCTCCATAGGTATTGTATATTATTAATCCCAGACTAGTAGCAGCAGTGGAATATAGGAAGAGAGTGAATTGAAACAGATTATAAAATGAAAGGATCCACATTAGGCAAGGCAAGGCAACTTTATTTATAAAACACTTTTGATACACAAGGCAGACTCATTGTGCTTCACATAGAAACATCATTGTACAATAAAAAACAATATCAAAAGAACATAGACAAGTAAAAAAAAGCAAAGTTAAAAATACAATTAAAAAAGATTAGCAGTAGATAATAGGTAATAAGGACATACAGACAGGCAGCCGGTAGGACAGGCAGACAATGCATGCAAACAGAAAGACTTGTAGACAGATGGACAGACAGGTTGACAAACAGACAGGCATGCAGACAGACAGGCCAGCAGATAGCCAGACAAACAGGCCAGCAGACAGACAGACAGGCCAGCAGACAGACCAAAAGACAGTTGATGCCTGCTCTATTCTATGTGGAATTCTGTATCTAGAATATCCATTAAAATTTGAAGGAAGATAATATACCATGTGTAAAAAAATAAACGCGTCACATCTCTGTCTCACATCCTATTAAAATGTATACGCAATGTGACTTATAATTGATGTAGATGAAGAGGAATCTTCCTGAAATAATTTTCATATCCTATGATGAGTGAAAAGCAATTCATTCATTTTTTCTTTACAAGATATTCTTCCCATATATATTAGTATCAACTTATCAAATAAGCAATGTGGTTTACTTGACTTATTTCAAACAATGCAGATGTTAACACAGAAGTACTTTGAACTTGTGCAAAATTTGCTCTTCATTATGAAACCAATCCTTTATTTTCCTCTTGAATAACTATCGGGAAAACAACGATAAAAATACGAAAATAAGCATGCCAAATTTAAGAGAACTGAACAACATTGACAAACAAAGTGATGGGGAAAACAAAGGTTTGGTTGAACCCAAAGGATGATTTTAACTTTGTAACTGACCATCGTTCTCAGGCAAAGGACCAGAGACTCTGTATGCCGGGCAAAAACTCAATGATAATGAGTGGCACACAGTCCGGGTGGTCCGCAGAGGGAAACTCTACAAGCTTACGGTTGACGATGATGTAGCAGAAGGTACTTGACTGATAAGGGTTCAATGCTTCTTTAGTGGTTTGAGTCAGCCCCAGTGGCTCTCCTGGCTGTTATTGTTGCCCCTACTATTGATTACCACATTCCTCTAGTTTCCTCAAACTCAATGCAGAAGTAGCACAAATGCAGTTGGATGCATACAATTAATTTCAACAGTTAAATCTAAGTCTATAAAAGCCTCCTGTAAGCTCGGGCTCCCGTTCCGCGTTAGTGTCAGACACGTGTTCTCTTCTTCCTTTGTGTTGTGCTTCTCTTTTCAACCCCCCCCCCTCCACCACCTTCCCGCCCCCAGGGCAGATGGCCGGCGACCACACCCGCCTGGAGTTCCACAACATCGAGACGGGCATCATGACCGAGCGCCGCTTCGTCTCCAGCATCCCCTCCAGCTTCATCGGCCACCTGCAGAGCCTCAGGTACCCTGGCCCCTCACCCCTGACCCTAAACCTGACCCTAACCCTGACCCCTCACCCTGACCCCTGACCCTAAACCTGACCCTAACCCCTGACCCTAACCCTAACCCTGACCCCGACCCCTGACCCTAACCCTGACCCTAAACCTGACCCTAAACCTGACCCTAACCCCGACCCCTGACCCTAACCCTGACCCTAACCCTGACCCTAACCCTCACCTTGACCTCTGACTCTGACCCTGACCCTAACCCTAACCCTCACCTTGACCCCTGACCCTGACCCTAACCCTAACCCTGACCCTAACCCTAACTTTATCAGCAACGTATTAATCAATCCAGAATGTCTGTCTTGTATCGGTGTTACTAGAGTTAGTAGAGGCAGTTGTGATGGTGACGCGTGTGGACCCCCTCCCAGGTTCAATGGTATGTTCTACATCGACCTGTGTAAGAACGGTGACATCGACTACTGCGAGCTCAACGCCCGCTTCGGCGTGCGCTCCATCATCGCCGACCCCGTGACCTTCAAGAGCAAGAACAGTTACCTGAGCCTGGCCACGCTGCAGGCCTACACCTCCATGCACCTCTTCTTCCAGTTCAAGACCACCTCCCCCGACGGCTTCATCCTCTTCAACTCGGGCGACGGCAATGACTTCATCGCCGTGGAGCTGGTGAAGGGGTGAGAGGTCACAGGCGGGACCATCGCTAACCCTTGTGCCTTCCCAATATGGTTTATGCTTGTTTCTGCACGTCTGCAGTGATAACCTTAAAGGATGCAATTTGAACACACACGCACGCAGAAATGTGATGTCCATCTTTAAGCTATGGGGCAGTGTGGTAGATGGGGCCATATTTACAGGTGATAAGGTGTTTCCATTACAGCATGACTAGGGGTGCTGTTCTGCTCATTTGATCAGGTTGTAAAGGTCTGGTCGATCAATAACATTGCTTGGTCGGAGCCACATGTTTTATAGTAAACAATAGTTACATCAGGGCTAAAAGAAACAAGCTAACACCTTTTAACCCAGATCAGAAGGGTTCTTCATCCCAGATGCAGCTCTTACAGCGCACCTGGTGAAACCTGGTGCTGTCCAGCTGTTTCAGCTGGAAGAGCCCCACAATCTTTGTGTGTGTGCCAGTTGTGTACTGACCACTCTGCAGAGTGTGCATCACAGTCTGCACACTCTGCATCAAACTCTGCTTCACACTCTGCTTCACACTCTGCTTCACACTCTGCTTTACACTCTGCTTCACACTCTGCTTCACACTCTGCACATCACACTCTGCTTCACACTCTGCACATCACACTCTGCTTCACACTCTGCAGTCTGCCCTCGGCCCTCTAACCTGCTTGCTCCTTATTGTGTTCGGCTGCAGGTACATCCACTACGTGTTTGACCTGGGGAATGGGCCCAACCTCATCAAGGGCAAGAGCGACATGGCCCTTAACGACAACCAATGGCACAACGTGGTCATCACCCGGGACAACAGCAACACCCACACACTGAAGGTCGACGCCACGGCAACCAGCCAGAGCATCAATGGCGCCAAGAATCTCGACCTGAAAGGTAAGGGAGCTGAGGGAGATGTCCGATCGGGCTGACCTGTAGGAGGTCTGCTATAGTGAGGTTGAACGGATTAACGTTGAGATGAATCAAGGTGCCTTTCTGAACGATATATAGCGCCATCAAAAGATTTAAAATCAATACAATATTTAATATCAATAAATTGTATGAATGTGTGTTCACTTCCCTTGTGTGAAGTGTACTCACTGTGGCGATAAACTCGGATAACACCAGTATCAATATTACAATTAGGCCATTTAGCAGCCGCTTTTATCCAAAGTGACTTACATCGGTTAATACACACATTGACACACCGACGGCAGTCGACCATGAGGGCGACAGCCAGCTCATCAGGAGCAGTTAGCGTTAAGTGTCTTGCTCAGGGACACATCAACACTCAGCTAGGAGGAGCTGGAGATTGAACTAGCAACCTTTCAGTTACAAGACAACTGCGCAACCTCCTGCTCTTCCTCCTGAGCTAACAATATCTGAAGAGACCGTTGTTTCTCCTCCTCCCCCTCCCTTTCGGCCCCGCCCCCTCCCTGTCTGCTCCTCCCCCCTCCCTGTCTGCTCCTCCCCCCTCCCTGTCTGCTCCTCCCCCTCCCTGTCGGCCCCGCCCCTCCCTGTCTGCTCCTCCCCTCCCTGTCGCCCCGCCCCCTCCCTGTCGGGCCCGCCCCTCCCTGTCGCCCTGCCCCCTCCCTGTCGGCCCCGCCCCCTCCCTGTTGGCCCCGCCCCTCCCTGTCGGCCCCGCCCCTCCAGGAGACCTGTTCATCGCGGGCCTGGGCCCCGGGATGTACAGCAGCCTGCCCAAGCTGGTGGCGTCGCGGGAGGGCTTCCAGGGCTGCCTGGCCTCCGTGGACCTGAACGGCCGGCTGCCCGACCTGCTGAGTGACGCGCTGTTCCGCAGCGGGCAGATCGAGCGCGGCTGTGAAGGTACGCCCTCCCTCCGTGCCGTGTCCGACTCCGACCCCGACTTCGGCTTCTACAAGCTGAACCTCGGCGCCAACGGCAGCGCAGGGGGGCCCTTCTTCCTGCTCAATGCTAACAGCAGCGCGGCGGCGGCGCTGGGCCCGGGGCCCGGCCGGGGCCACGGCACCAGGCTGCTCGCCGCCGCACTGCTGGCATCGCTCGCCATCCGCTGAGTAGAGAGCCCGACCAACCCGTCAGCAGGCAGCAAGCAGCCAGTCACACTCTGTCCGCTGTGGTCATCGGCCTCAATGATGTCTTACTACAACCTCAACATCATCATCCTCATCAGCGTCATCATCATCATCATCATCAGCATCATCATCATCATCATCATCATCATCACCCCAACCCCATTGCTGTCAGGCCCCTGGGGACCGGCCACACAAAACTACACACAATACACAACTACACAACACAAAGTCAGGTGCTCCATGTGTTTTTTTGGTGTCCAACATGCTGTTGCTCTCCTAACAGAGGTAAGAGCCATGAAAATGCTTCCACTGTAGAAATGATGATATTCAATATTGATTAGCGTACGTACATCACAAGCGTCCATGCCTCCCACGTCTCAATGAACCACCTGATTGTACCGCCTCCGTCATGTGTTTTAGAGCTGCTGGATTCCAGTTACAGAGTCATACTGAACCACCATTGCCAAACCTGAGCCCAGTGCTGACACATTAAAACCTTAGAGTCTGCGTCTGCATTACAATTAAAACAATCCAATAGGAAGACTATCAAGATAGGAGGATGGAGCGTGTATGTTCTCTACAAACCATGGATGACGTGACTGTCAGCGAGCAGAGGCCCCCCCTCCTCTGGCCGTGCCGTATGCCCACAGAGAAAAGACGATTGCCATGGGTTCAGTGTGTGTGGTTTTCTAGTTGTCAAAGTGTGTGTCCACGTCCAGCCACACACGACGGGGCTGCGGAGACCTTCTGCTTAGGAGGCAAAACCCCTTGTGGACAATAGGCGTCCATCTGAATGTGCAATGCATGCATCACCTCCTCTCTTATTGTTATATTATTTCCAGTTTATTCCTCAGACTGCCCTGCTTTGCATGTTAACCCTTTTCTTTAAACTTTTATTTCAAGGGAATGTTTTTTTTGTTTGTCTCTCTCGACATATTTGAGTTCTTCATAGACTGTATTTGTTTGTCATGTGCAACTTCACGACAGAAGTGATTAAATTAAGAAAGAACAACTTCATGTTTGTTTTCTCTAGACACATGTAATTTAATATGCTGTACATGAAAAAAAATGGTAAATTCATTTATTTTTCAAATAAAACGTCATAAATCATGTTTTGTTTCATTTGTATTGTCTACTGTCATTTCCATTGCAAGAAGTCATTTTTATGTTTGCCTGTATGCTTCCATTAATTCTCAGCTTCTTCATATAAATGTACAGTGTAAACAATGTTCAATATATTAGTTGTTCTAGCAGAACAAATGCAGTCGTAACGATTGTACACAATGTATTACCGACGAGTACATTGCAATTATCCCCCATCCTCAGCTGCTGAAACAACCCTCGGATCAGTTCCCTGACCGAGCGCCGCTCCACCGGATGTAATGCGCCTTCTCCGTCGCTAGATGGCGGTGGTGTTTAATAGAATGAACCGCGATACTTCAAACTCAGCGGACGTTGTGCAGCAAAAAGCAGTTTGCTCCCAAAACACGACAAAGTGACCTTTTAAAGTTTAAACCTTATTCATTGATATTACCTGCCTCAACCAAACTAAGATGACAATGCCCTTTAATACTCTGCCATATTGAACATCGCTTCATGAAAGGATGCATTCCACTGCGGTGCAGGTAAGGACGCGTGCATTTACATCAGGGCGTTGAGCAGACGCTCTCATCCAGAGCGTCTTTCAATTAGTCCATTTGTCATAAGAAGGAGCAACAACAATGTATCGCTGTTAGTAGGCCTACTGTTGGGATGTTCATATAACCAAGTGCCAAGCACTAACAATCACTGAACAGGTGAACCCCTTCCCGTTTACAACACAGGCAGCTAGGATAGGATGCTACACGATGCACTGCACGAGGTACAAGTAGGAGGGGAGGGCCATAGGTGGGCTCTGAGGACGGGGGACGAGCGGGGAGCACGGGGGACGAGCGGGACAGGGGGGAGGAGCGGGGAGCAGGGGGGAGGAGCGGGACAGGGGGGAGGAGCGGGGAGGAGCGGGGAGCAGTGGGGAGGAGCGGGACAGGGGGAGGAGCGGGAGCAGGGGGAGGAAGCGGGGAGGAGCGGGGAGCAGGGGGAGGAGCGGGGAGCAGGGGGGAGGAGCGGGGAAGCAGGGGGAGGAGCGGGACAGGGGGGAGGAGCGGGAAAGGGGGGAGGAGTGGGGGAGCACGGGGAGGAGCGGGACAGAGGGGAGGAGCGGGACAGGGGGGAGGAGCGGGACAGGGGGGAGGAGCGGGAAGCACGGGGGAGGAGCGGGAACGGGGGAGGAGCGGACAGGGGGGAGGAGCGGGACAGGGGGGAGGAGCGGGGACAGGGGGGAGGAGCGGGACAGGGGGGAGGAGCGGGGACGGGGGAGGACGGCGGGGAGGAGCGGGACAGGGGGGAGGAGCGGGGAGCGGGGAGGAGCGGGGAGCAGGGGGGAGGAGCGGGACAGGGGGGAGGAGCGGGGAGTTCCTTTGGCCCAGTAACGGTGAACTCATCAGCAGTGCCACTAAACCGTAGAACTGAAGACTGAGATGAAGCAGAACAAATACCAAACCTCCAGGGCTCAACATCTGTGGAAGGAAAGTCAGTGTTGAGTTTGTTAACGTTGAGAGACAAAACAGGGCGTGTGTACCTAATATACAACAAGCCATACCGCTGTAAAGCATACCATGGGAATAACACAGTCCTTCTAGCTGGGCCCAGTGCTGACCCAACTACCCGGCGCATGCTCTGCTCTGGTAGCTCTGACTGGGGGGCCACACAGCCTTGCGCGGCCCCCCAGTCGGAGCCCAAAGCTACCAGAGCTCATGAGGAGTCCAGAAACTTGAGCCTGTATCTGGTGGAGCTTCGAAAACCAGAGAGTCAGCGTTGTTACCTCTGAACTATGTCTATTTGAACTATGTCTATGACTAGTTTCTTTGGCATAGCACAATAATTATGTGTGTGTGTATGTATATGTATATGGATTATGACAACCTAAAGCTAATGCTGTGGCTCGACAGAAAGTGGTGGCGATGGTCGACAGTCCAGGCACTGACACACACACACACACACACACACACACACACACACACACACACACACACACACAGACAGACAGACAGACAGACAGACAGACAGACAGACAGACAGACAGACAGACAGACAGACAGACAGACAGACAGACAGACAGACAGACAGACAGACAGACAGACAGACAGACAGACAGACAGACAGACAGACAGACAGACAGACAGACAGACAGACAGACAGACAGACAGACAGACAGACAGACAGACAGACAGACAGACAGACAGACAGGTAATGTAACACACATTGCAACACTCCTTAAAGCACAAAACTGACGGCATCATTCCAACATTACTGGCTGTTTGGTTGATCAATGAGCCAATCAATGCACTGGGCTGTTTACTCATTAAAACATTTTCATTAGACAACCATATACAATATACGATACCATATACATATACATATACATATACATATATATATATGAACCATAAACATATACCATCCAACCTCTATCCATCTCCACCGTTACCGCCTGGTGTGCAAACCAGGCGGAACAGTTTTAGGAAAAGATGAGCTCCCGGGAAAATGAAAATGATCTTATCTTTAGTATTCTTTTAGTATGTGTTCTCCTCCATATAATAACACATAATTAAGAATGTAAAAATGTAAACCCTATAATCGTAAACTGGTGTTCAAGATTACCGACCGGTTTAAGACAAGCCGGGCAACTAGAGAAGTGAACTGCCCCCTAAGTCTGCCCCCCGCCCCCCGCAGGTCCCAGCACCACCTGCCAGGAGGACTCCTGTGCCAACATGGGCATCTGCATCCAGCAGTGGGAGAACTACACCTGTGACTGCTCCATGACCTCCTACACCGGGACGCAGTGCAACGACCGTGAGTACCCCTCATCCACCTTCTGGAGCGCCTCACTGCACGCCGACCACGGGCACACCAGGGTGACCACGTGCACAGCAGGGTGACCACGCTGACCACGTGCACACCAGGGTGACCAGGGTGACCACGTGCACACCAGGGTGCACACGCTGACCACGTGCACACCAGTGTGCAGAGGTGCACAGTGAACACATTCAGACCAGCTGTTGTGCAAAAACATGAAGAAAGAAGCCGACCAAGATGATCTGAGTGGTGATGACCTTACACACCCAAACACAACATGCACACGTATGCATTGAACACAAACCGCGCACACAAAACCACGCACACATGCAAACACTCACACAAAAACACACACATGCACACACACACAAAACCATGCAATATGCACACAAAAACACTTAGTTTGAATCCATAACGATGGAGAGAGGAGTGTGTTTCCATCTATGTCCCTGTCAGACATGCCCCACCAGACCCGCATACAAAACACCTGATGACACAAAAGGAGAAAAACTGAAGCAACCACGCGAACATGTTCACACATAGACACGTGCACACGTTCAGACATATACACGTGCACTATTTGACATGGCACATCCAAAGGTGAGGGCGATTTTGGGGGCGGGTGGATGGGGATAGGGTGGTGGTAGGCGTGAGGGTGGGGGGGTTATGTACCAGCTATTGAAACACTGTCCCAGGGGGGTCTTTGGGCCCCCCTCACAGGGCCGTGGGTGGAGGCGCGAGCGGACAGCCCTTCATCTCACAAGCGGCCTATGGCCCCGTCCACTTGGAGCAGATCAGTGCGTCTTGGACCGTCCAGACGGATCCGGTGCCCGAAACACACTTTTCTGAAACCAGGTCCCAGGGTGGTCCAAATAAAAACGGACCTATGCAGTTTCGTGTTGGGGATTCGTCATCGCCCCCCCACCAGCTATCTCATTTTCTATTTGTATTCTTTTTGTAGCTTTCAAATACAGCCCCATGCTACATTTAATTCCTAACTGTACTTTAAAAAGTATTTCTGCTCATCTAAAAGGTTCAATCTCCTCCTCCACTGAATGTTTGTATACAGCTGCTTTGTGCAGGCTGGATGCTGCTCCACTATTTTTTTGTGGAGAACCAGCGCCTTGAATATTTACTACAGCGTTTCTACAGCTCAATACTTTCACAATGAGTCCGTCTTTACAGAGATATTCCTGAGCTGCATCCGGAAAAAGGAGGGGAGAAGATGGTTTTCTCCCGTATGGATGGGACCCGAGAGAGGCAGGTGAAGGCCGACTGCCACTCTCTCAGGCATTTACAACAACAGGATGCTAACCTTCCTCCTCACCCTGAAGACTTCTAATGTGGAATGAAGCAATTCTCGGAAAGTTCCCGAAGCCCGGAGCACATTCAAATGCAGCGGGGTCGTCCGGGGGAATGATACGCAAGGAACTGAAGGAGCCCACCGGTCCGTGTGGTGATGGGGAGGGTGGAGGTGTGGCCTGCGTCACTAAGGGCGGGGCCGTTTGACTCACCGAGAAGTGATCGGTCCACTGGTTGCACCGAGGTAAGTCATTGGGGTGAATTGCGGCGGCTGTGGTGATACAGGGTCCGAGGGGTGCTGTGGGAGGGGCGACGGCCTCCTCTAAAGATCCTGAGCCTGTATTGGATATAGTAGTTCTGTGCTCTTATCTGCACCCACAAGCTCTCTCTCTCCCTCTTGCTCACCCTCACTCTCTCTCACCCTCCCTTCTCTCTCTTTCTCTCACCCTCTCACTCGCCCTCAGAGTTAACAGTTACACATCTAATATCTTAGCCCAAACAGAGCAGGCCCGTCTGAAAAGTGACATTGGTTTGAAAGGCAGGTGGAGTTAAGATGTTCTAATTTTACATTGGAAGTCAATTCCTCTTTCACTCCTGTTCCGTTGCGGTGGTTTTGTTTGGCTGCACACGTCTTCAATTGGTCACTAGGGGGCAGTGGAATGTCACCCCACAACCATAAGGGGAACACCCTCACCCTTTACTGGGCTCACACCCATAAGGGAACACCCTCACCCTTCACTGGGCTCACTTGTCTCATGTTTCCCACCACAAAAGATACTGTAGCAAGATTTAGCTTTTGCACCCCCTGAACCCATAAAATATGGAGATTATGAACTAGAATGCAATGTTTTTGGTGCTGAACCAGATTCTGTCGTGTTTTTACACCCAGATCAGAGTGGGCGCTTCCCCGTCGCGCCATTCCCAGCTTTTGTTAACCCCGACAAAAATTTGCAAATATTTGCATACATGACTGTGATAGTTTCATTGCACCATGACATTATGCACGTCATCAACTGACATGGCAAGGAAGAGTAGCTCCTACACACACAGAAAATATAAACGACCAGACCAAGGACAACACTGTGTTAAAGAAAAGATGGAAATCAAAGAAAGAGTTCTTAAGAAGAGATTACCATGAAGAGTGCACAAAGTGCACTCTTCATGGAACAGGAAAAGGTGCTTATTGTTTGGCTTAATCTGTTTTAAAAAGGGCTATTTATAACGCTTATCATTTTCAATAATGGAAAACATCTTCACAAATTCACTGTTGTCACCTTAGGCCATTGAACTTCCTTCAAGGTATCTGCCTTCTGGCAGTTCATCAGAAATAGCACAAAAAAAAGCTTCTTTGCAAGGGATTGGCAAACAACTGTAATCCAGGAAGTCTAGCTCAGAGTATCAATGCGCATGCACGCATGCACGCACACACACATGCAGCCACCCACCCACACCCACACACACTAAACACAGACACACATGCATGGTAGTGGTTCTTCAGTCGCGGGATTGAGCATTTCAGTGAAAAGATTAGCCCACCAGGTTCCTCCATTGCAGTTAATCCGCACATTGTGAGGGTGATAATCTAGGAGATGGGGAAGCTTTGGAGACCTGGCCATCCTGTTTCAACCCTGTGGGGTTCGTCCGGGAGAAAGTGCAGACATCTCAAGAGACTCCTAGGTCCTGGGCAGCACCTTGATGTTTTCTAGAAGCGCGTGCGCACGTGCGCGTGCACAGCGTCGTGTGTTCCCTGTAAAACAACCACACTGAGCTGTGTGTCGGCAGCTTAGTGTTGCAGTAGCGCTAATGCTCAGTGTTCTGCCTCTTCCTCTTCCCTCTGTGTTCCCTGTTGGACGCGTTGTGCAGCTCTGTGTTCATTTCAAGGTCTTGTGCGCTCGCCTGTTGTTCAGCGAGCCACAGTGAGTTGCCCACGGCCCGCAGACAAGTCTCATTACTCAGTGGTTGTAATTGAATTAGCTCTCTGCCATCATTCAACCCTCCAAAGGTCACGCAGGCTTTTGTTCACAGATAAGACAAATAAACAAATAAATAAATACAGTGGGAGGGTGGCCTCTCGGGCAGCAGGCCATTACACAATAGAAGATTTTCATTGTCCCTGTGTGTGTGTGTGTGTGTGTGACCGTGCAACTTTTGAAATCCCCTTGGCTTCTCCGCTCTTTATTTCCTCCTATTGGTTTATCTCACTCTCTGTCGCCCCTCAAACCCCCACGCCGAGACTCCATGAGTCTCCAAAATAAAAGCCCAGGAGTCGAGGAGAGGACATGTCCTTAAGCTGCACTGCGTGCTGCTTCTCTCAGAGCAGGCAGTCTCAATGCCAGCAAACCCGGAACTATTTGATAATGCAAAGGCCAGGCCATCCTTGAGGACTGTTGGAGGTCTGATTCTCAGTTGGCCAGACTAGACCAGTGAAGACCACAATCCCCAACAATGGCTCCTCCTGGCAGCATGTTTTGTTAGCGTTGGCTCTAGCTCCAGCAGCATCGTGTCCCCACCGAGATGCACGCCTCCTGGAAACACCCAGTCTCCTGGAACACCCAGTGTCTTCTGGAGACACCCAGCGTCTCCTGGAGACACCCAACATCTCCTGGAAACACCCAGAGTCTCCTGGAGACACCCAGAGTCTCCTGGAAACACCCAGCGTCTCCTGGAGAAACACCCAGTCTCCTGGAAACACCCAGTCTCCTGGAAACACCCAGAGTCTCCTGGAAACACCCAGAGTCTCCTGGAAACACCCAGAGTCTCCTGGAAACACCCAGAGTCTCCTGGAAACACCCAGAGTCTCCTGGAAACACCCAGAGTCTCCTGGAAACACCCAGACTCTCTCCATGCAGCTGGCTGGAGGCTGGTGTTCAGTGAGCCGCTCCGCTGACCTGACGGTGAGTCAGGGTGGTGGGGTGCATACGCTCTGTGGGGGCTGTCCACAGGGGGCGCACAAGCGTTACGGACGGAGGCACAAGTCCCCCCTCCCACAAACAGCTTTCCATTCAAATCAACTCTGATGCAGGGGAGGCATCCCAAACTAAATGAAGAGTCATGGCATTTGGGCTTGCACAGCAACGAACCTATCATACTTCCATTACTCTCCATTGCTTGGAGTAAGCTCTCTTATCTAGGAAAGGGCTATTGATTTGTAATTTATATTTTCCTCCAGTACTAATGCCATACCAAGGTACCGACTTGGAAATAAAGATGTGAACAGTGCTTGCTGTTTCCTTAGATATGCCCCTTTTCTACCGACGGTATCAGCTGAACTCGCCTTGACTTCACTTTATTTTTTTACTCTCAACTTTGTTGAGGTTCCAAGAGAGCTGATCTGATACTTTTGTGGGATGTTAACAGGCTGCTGGCCACTGATTGGCCATAGTGACGCCACTGGATGGGTTATGATGAGCGCAATGTCCGAGCCTGACACCCGACACCCGGCATCTTTACATGCTACTAGCATCAGCGTTCAGTCAACAATAGTGATTGATTATTGACATTGGCAGGATCCGCGCGCAAGAACATGCCGTGGACTGTGACAGAGATGGAGACAATGGAGACAATGTCAATGTGTCGCGTGGATACGTCATTGCAGTTTTGCGCATGCGCGCTATGAAGACCCGCCCACGTTGAAGTGGTACTTTATTCTAGATGGAAACACAACGTGCCTGGAACCAAACCAAGTCGTGCCACGCTAAGTCGTGGTGAGTTGAGCTGGTACTGTCGGTGGAAAAGAGGCATTATAGCCAAAGGCTTCGAATCAGACCCAAAATGAGAGGAATCAAACAGAGAATACTTGGTTGCTGTTGTTTATGAATGTTGGATTTCATATTACGTATAGGTGTGTTTGGACTGATCTTCCGAGGACGTAATGGCGTTGTATATAAATTTGACATGTTCAAGTATATATTTGCTTTATTTTTACAATAACCTCTCAGGCCCAGCAGTAAGACCTCCTGTCAAGTTTTTCCCACAAAAAAAGTAAAGTATAATACAAAAAATATATTTATTATTTACCACAATTCACAAGAAGAGGTCATAAATTCAGAGTGTCCCCAGAGAACAAATGACTTGTCATTTTGTGTGCCGGTCAGAAGTGAAGTTCATTTGGATGGCGTCTCCCTCCCTCTCTCTCATTTCATTTCATTTCATTTCATTTCATTTCAGTGTAGTGAGGACTCTCACCCCCTAATGTTTCTTGCTGTCTGCCTCCAATTGACCTCAGAGGTTGAAAGCAGCAGGGTTTTATTTTTCTACAGATTGGGAGAAATCAATTTCTGAGGTTAACCTCAAATAATCCTCAAGACAACGCGCGTGTGTGCACATGTGCGCGTGTGTTTCTATGGCATGCTTTGCGTTCTGATTGAGGGAGCTCCAACGTGGTCGTGAGACGACTATTGGTAATGAAGGTGATATTCTATGGTTACTCTTTAATAATGAATTGTGAAGGCCTTAATGGACTTCTCTCTCTGTGTTCTGAGGGAGGGGATGTGGCTGTGTGTCTTGCAGAGTCCAGGATTTAATGGACTACACACACGTGATTAATGATAGGAGGAACAACAAGTCAGATATCCTGCTTCAGCCTCACAAGTGAAGGGACTTTTTTTTGCACAGCGTGAGCACCACCAAGCTCGCTCTCTCTCTCTCTCTCGCTCTCTCTCTCACGCTCTCTCCCCCTCCTAAGTCACACGGCAGCGGATCTGTGACGGGGTGGCAGACAGCCGAGTGGGAGATAGACTTCCCGCCAGAGTTCAAATCCATCAGTGGAGCTGTCAGAAGGCTTATGATGGCAAGGCGGGCGAGTGATGGAGTGGGACGATAAGAGAGGAAATGACCTCACAAGATGGAGGGCCCGCCGCCGCCGCAGGGCTGCGCTCGGAGACGGACTCTGACTCGGTGCAGGAAATACGACACAGCGTCTTTCACATCTGTGATGGGTCCTATGACGGGTGCTCTGGCTGTGAAGGGTGCTCTGGCTGTGATGCGTGCTATGATGGATGCTCCGGCTGTGATGGGTGCTATGATGGGTGCTATGATGGGTGCTATGATGGGTGCTCCGGCTATGATGGGTGCTATAAATGATGGGTGCTATGATGGGTGCTCCGGCTATGATGAGTGCTATGTCTTTGATGGGTGCTCCGAGCCCAGGTCAGAACCATCCAGTACTTTTCTTTGCGTTGTTCTTTTCTTTCTTTATTGTTTTCACTATGAGCCTCCTGAAAGAAGAGGGAGAGAACAGATCCATCATAGATGAAGAATTGCCCCTCGTTAGAGATATGGCCCAATCAATCGCAGTAGTTTAATGTCCTCCATTGCTCTGGGCTCTGTGAGCTCGCTGCCTTTGTCAGCAGCGCGGCACGGATTATAAATACACACGTCTGTGTGTTTGATGTTTGTCAAGTCGGTACTGAACAGATCAGCACGAGGGGAAGGAAATTGACTGATCTTCTGGACCCTATACAGACTGCCCTTACCTAGTAGCTTAAACCAGTACCTCTCCTTAACTAAACTTAACTCCAGAGTTCAGCCTCAAGACTTGTACAAGTTGATTAGGCAAAGTTTAAATTGCGATAGTATTCACAATTGACTTTCCCTGCGAGGGCAGGTTAATCCCTGATTAAAGATTGTGTACTTCAGTTCAGTTCAGTTTATTTTGATTACACATAGATTCACAACATTACATGCATGAGTAAAAAACACAAAAAAGAAACCACAAAAACAAAACAAAGTCGTCATCTTGACTTAGACATTTCTTTTTCATACTGTTGATCGAAAAGGCGTAGGCTGAAGCTTATTGCACCTACCCTTTTTAAGTTTTGTTTTATTTAGTCCTTTTTAGTTGGTCCCTCAGGATCTAACTTGATTATTATTAATTTTTATTGCTATAGTTATTGTAATTATTATTGCTATAATTCCTGTATATTTTATACATATTCCATGCAAAGTTTTGATGCAAAACAAAATAAATCAATAATTCATATTCACAGTGCCATTCATACCTCACTTTTATGCTTGTTATTGTTGCATCTTCTTTTTCAGTATTTTTTTTAAGTCTTTGTACATTGAAAATCATTCCACATCAGGGCTCAACGCTAAGGTTTTTTTCCACTTTCCCGGTCGGGCCAGTGGGTCTGAATTCTACTAGCCCGAAGTCAATTTTCACTGGCCCCAAATATAAATATATATTTTTTATTAGTGGTTATCAAATAACGACAAAGATTCAGGTAAATTGTTATATTTGATAACAGGTGGAAACACACCTGCTCACATTAGTGGCAGAATCTGCCAGGACACTGAAGAACCTTTTGGCCTTTAGGATGCCCAAAAATGGTTCCCATCAAATGTGACCATGGCAAACCTTAAAGAGACAAAATGTGTACCCAGCCCAACCCCGTTCTTCTGTTGAACAGTAATCACACTGGGGTACACAGTAAATGGTTGCCCGGTCTTCGTGACGTGATAAGCTGTGGTTATCAGCTTTGTGATAACCACATTTGCCTCCGCGTTCTGTTTAGTAAAAAGAACCGGCAAGGCAACGGAGGACGGGTTATCAGCAGCCCGTTTAGCTGCCATGCAAGCAAGATGCTGCTTGCTCTTATCGTGACACTCAAGCATCTGCTTTCTGAAAGATGACGTTCCTTTAAAAAACGAACCGCTTTTATCCGCCATTGACGAGAACTTAAGGCGAGCCTCGCAGAACATAGTTAGTGATTCCTCTACATCCTTGAGTATAACCCGAGGGAACTCCTTCTTCTAGGATGCTTGAAAAGTTTGCTTACGCTTGAGCTCGTATGCAGCCATCCCCTAGTTCTTCATCAACTGACTGCGGCGGGCCCGCTACCTGCCAGGAGTCTCGCAATCTAGTACACCAAGCATTACAAGCATTATCCGACGAGGGCGAGGGGAGGGGGCAGCATAATAACTTTATCGATGATCGTAAAAAAAAAAGTTAACATTTTTTATTGATTTTTTTTGCTTCGTCTTCTCCACTTGCCGAACGGACAAGCGGGTTGTCATAGTTACTTGCCCGATGTGGCGTTTTACTTGCCCCGGCCGGGACATCGGGCAATCCTTATTGTTGAGCCCTGCACATGTTTACTCTTTTTACCGATATGCATCTTTGCTTTACATTTGCTCTTATCTTTCTTTGTCAACATGCACTTTCCCCTTAGTTCATACTTAGTCTTTCTAATCTGAAACAATATCTGGATATAGTCTGGAACTATCCTGTTTTTGACTTTATACATTATTTGCATTGTTTTGAACTCCAATAAGTCTCTACATTTGAGTGCGTTTGAGTTTATAAATGGCTTCAATATTGCGAGCCAACTTTCCAAACTTCTACATGCATGGAATATGTGGCACTGTATGTGGTAACCCTGATCTAGCAACACATACCAGAATATTGTTTTACATTAACTTTGTACAAAAGTTACATTGTACAAAAGTTACATTGACTCTGACCATAATAGTTCATTTGTTTTATATATACTGTATATAAATACTGTATATAGTGGAGGCTGGTGGTTTTTAAAGTGAGGGAGGAATGACTGGTTGCCATTGGCCTGCTTGCATTGATAGTGGCCTATTGTGGCAGAAGTATGTGAAACTTAAGTTGTTTCAGGGTGTTTTGGTCAACTACAAAATGGCAGGATGGGATAATTATGTGAATCATACAAATCCACCAGTGGCAGCATTGTACTTTGAAAGCTGGTGGGCAGCATGTCTTGGACTACAAGGGCAGAAGGAAAGGCTGCAAAGTAGAGTTTAGATTCTCTGCCCGAGCCCGAGCCCGAACTTGCACAATTGGTGGCTGGCTAAATACTTTTTTGCCCCACTGTATGTGTGTGTGTGTATGAGTATATGTGTCTATACAGTCCCCTCAAATAGAATTGGAACAGTGAGGCCAATTCCTTTATATTTGCTGTAGACTGAAAACATTTGGCTTTGACACCAAAAGATGAATATGAGACAAGAGATACACGTTTCAGCTTTTATTTCCAGGTATTTACATCTGGATCCGATGAATAACTTGGAAGATAGCATTATTTGTAAAGGAACACCACATTTTTATGTGAGCAAAAGTATTGGAACAGATGGATTTAAATTAAAGTAAATAAGACTTAATATATTGTTGCAAATCCTTTGCTTGCAATAACTGCAAGGGCCTGTGACCCATTGACATCACCAAATGTGTGCATTCTTCTTTTGTGATGCTTTTCCAGGCTTTCACCGCAGCCCCTTTCAGTTGTTTGTTTTGGGGGGTTACTCTCTTCAGTCTCCTCTTTAGCAGGTAAAATGCATGCTCTATAGGGTTTAAGTCTGGAGATTGACTTGGCCAGTCTAAAACCTTCCACTTCTTGCCCCTGATGAACTCCTTTGTGTTTGCAGTGTGTTTTGGATCATTATCTTGTTGCATGATGAATGATCTTCCAATCAGTTTGGTTGCATTTTTCTTTAAATCGGCAGACAAAATGTTCCTGTAGACTTCTGAGTTCATTTTCCTGTTGCCATCCTGTGTTACATCATGAATGAAGATTAATGAGCCCGTCCCAGAAGAAGCCATGCAAGCCCAAGCCATGACATTGCCTCCGCCGTGTTTGGGGTCATGAGCAGATCCTTTCTTTCTCCAAACTTTAGCCTTTCCATCATTTTGGTAAAGGTTAATCTTTGTCTCATCAGTCCATAAAACGTCCCAGAATTTTTGAGGCTTGTCTTTGTACTTTCTGGCAAAATCCATCCTGGCCTTTTTATACTTTTCCTAATGAGTGGTTTGCATCTTCTGGTGTAGCCTCTGTACTTTTGTTCATGAAGTCTTCTGCGAACAGTAGATAATGATACCTTCACTCCTGCCCTCTGGAGGTTGTTGCTGATGTCAACAACAGTTGTTTTAGGATCTTTCTTTACAGCTCTCACAATGTTTCTGTCATCAACTGCTGTTGTTTTCCTTGGTCTACCCGTTCGACGTCTGTTACTTAGTACACCAGTGGTTTCTTTCTTCTTCAGGACATTCCAAATGGTTGTACTGGCTATTGCCAATATTTGTGCAATGGCTCTGATGGATTTTTCATCTTCTCTCAGCTTCACAATTGCTTCTTTTTCACCCATAGCCAGCTCTCTGGTTCTCATGTTGGTTACACCTCTAACTATAATAATTGCAGTCTGCACAGGCAAAACCCAGATCTGAAACTAAACATAGACATTCAGCGCTATTTATGGTTTGAATGATTAATGTAATAGGACACACCTAGGCAACAAACACACCTGTCAGTCACATGTTCCAATACTTTTGCTCCCCTAAAAATGTGATGTTCCTTTACAAATAATGCTGTCCAAGTTATTTATCGGATCCAGATGTAAATACCTGGAAATAAAATGCGTGAAATGTGTATCTCTTGTCTCATATTCATCTTTTGGTGTCAAACCCAAATGTTTCCAGTCTACAGCACATATAAAGGAATTGGCCTCACTGTTCCAATACTATTGGAGGGGACTGTATGTATATATACAGATATATATGTGTATATGTATGTATGTAAACCCATATCATGACCTTCAATCAAGACTTTTTCGGAACACGTGTCAATTTGCTGAACTTTAACAAGGTTACTGAATAAACCTGTTTAGTGTGAGGCAGCCTTCGGTGTGTGTGTGTGTGTGTGTGTATGTGTGGGGGGGTGCAGACGAAGGAGCTGGTGTCTATGCTCCTGCCTCCTGCCCCTCCGTCCACATCGTTAAAGCCCCCGCTGTCAGAGTCGTTACAAAAGGCTTCAGTGCGGCTCCAAAATCAACGTTTCCAATCGCTTGCCATCGAGAAAATGAAGAGCGCAGTAAAAAAGGCATTTGTTTTGGCAGAGGTCACCTTGGGAGGTTTGGGAACGTTCTCTCAGTGGAGTGGGCCCATCCATCAGGGCTGAGGGAGACGGCCCAGGGACCCAGGGAGGGGCTGTTTTGTTGACTGCTTTGGTATCAGCTCATATATTAACATTGACACTCACTGTCAAAGTGTAATTATTAGAAATGAATTCATATTGAAACAAAAAATGACTTGGTCTAAACTCGATTGAAGATTAGGTTGTTCATTTTAGTGCCGCTTTGGTAAAAGTAATTGTATTTTTATGCATGCATACACATAGATGCCTGATGCAGTCCCCCACAAACATAACTCTCAGAAAGCTATTGGATGGTGAGGCCGAAGGTCCAACATGCAGTTTGAAATGACTCATCTTTAGCTGTAATAGGGAAGCACTCAACATGTTGACCCCAGGTTGAACAGGGGTCAAGGGGCGTGTCCCTGCTCCTTTCGGCCAATGGTGTTAATGAATGAGGGAACCTCAGAATACGAGGACTTCTGAATGGAGTCTGATGTAAACCATTGAATTGGAGTTGAGAGGTTCCGTCAGTTTAATGGGCTTACTATTAAAAGAAAATCGTGCCCTCTTTAGTTCATCACCTTTCTCTACGGATGGCCTGGGCGTTGCGGTGATGTCTGTGTGTCTGTGTCTATGTGTGTGGGGGGAGGTTGTCGTCACTTGTAAGGTACGAGCAATAGTGGTGACACAGCTGGTACCAAAAGAAGCGCTGTGTCTGCAATATAGAGAATCTGACGAAAGCGACTTTTGCGATTTTTAAGACTTTCATGCGAGGAAAACCTAACAATGACCTATCCTTGTTTTTCCCTGATTGAATGACTTGACGGCTTCTTGTTGTGTGATTGATGATCTTGACTGACCTGCCGGTTGACACCAAAGACACAATCAGCACTCAGATCATTTGAATTATTTTGAGATGTCTTGAGTTAAAGGTCTGTGATAACACGCCATCTTTAGCTTGTTCATGTTTGAAATTAAAAAAATAATATATTACACATACTCTGCTTTTTCTGATGATATATTTAATATGAAAAACTTTATATTTTCCAAGGAAAACAATGGCTCCAAAGTAGCTTTCAGCATTCATCAAGTAGGGATCCAATGAGGCCCAGAATAGAATAAAAACCCTAATCATAATGATTTTCAGTGTTATTGTTGATATATGTTGAGTATATATGTTTCGGTCAAGGTGGCATCAGAATTAATTTCAATCTTTTTTTTTCCCTGATATGAATAAAGATCATAATGCAGACGGTTTGAATACCGATGTTGCCCTCGCCTCATGTTGGATGTAGCGCTCAGTGTAGCAGATAAACACTGCTGCTGGTTAGCATGTGCTATTTCTGGCCTGAGACGGATTACATTTGCTTCAGGTCTCTCACACTGCCCAATTAGGATCCCACTGCTACAGCAGCCATACAAGCGCCTGAGCAAAGGAAAGAACTCCCGGTCGCCAGAACATTAGTGGCATTTGTCACAACTCTTTTTTCATCCATCAAATTAAAATTAGTGGTGCTTGTTTGCAGTCGACACCCATGCGGAATAAAATGACATCAGTTTGCAAAATGTTTTTTATATAAACACATTGTTGGCTGCATATAACAAGTTGAGCCCATGATATGTTATATATGATATGGTGGCACTCCTCTTTATTAAGCGAGGTGTTGGCTCATCAAGGATTTGTTGCAGACAGTTATGTCGGGTCACTGGGTCCCACACTCCAATGTTAGCTGCTCTATAATGAGCAGCTCACCATTGGTTAGGCTGCTGTCATCACATTACCTACACAACACCAAGAACTAATTAAGAACAAAGCTAAATCCTTGGTGCGTCTTGGACTTGTTATAGCAATCTCTTTCCCTTAACATCTACATGTATACAGCTACTCTGAAACAATATTTTGTTTTACCACAATTATTACACAACGCCTCCTCATAGGAGGTGAAAAACTGTTTAGGTCCATGTCAGATTTTCTATACTAATAAAAGAAAACAGACAGGAAACAGAGGCCCACCTTTCAGTTGGTTTGGTATCAGTATCAGTATCAGTATCAGTTGGTTTGGTATCAATGTTGTGCACTGTGAACATCAGACCGCAGGCTGTATTATCGGTCTGCTATTAGACGGTGTGCACGGTGAACATCAGACCGCAGGCTGTATAATCAGTTTGTATTAAAGTTGTACACTTCTTTGATTGTTGATACACTCTGATCTCATTTTATCAAGTCTTATTGAAAACTGTTACGTTCTGCTCATACAAGAAATGTAACATTCAGTAGACCAGGATCAATATTTGTTCCGCTTGAAATGAGCTCTACCTTTTGGTCTTTAACACTCAGGGGTCTTTGAGCTGAGCTGGCTTTGAGCTGAGTGGCTGTGCTGTAACCGGAGACCACTGCTAAATTAAATATATTAAAAGGCTGAGTGCTCATAATACAGTTCATCCCTAATTAGACAAGCCGAGTTAGACTTTAGGGACAATTTCATTTAATCTCCCTCTTAATTTACCAAGGTGCAAAGCAGGTCCTCTAAGTTAGTGACCCTGTTGGCCTCGTCTACCCCAGGTGGTCCCTAGTTGAAATAGATTACCATCAACTAGTGGGGAGTAGAAAACCCATTGACCAGGTAGGAAGTAAGATCACTGATACGAAGAAAATGGATTTGTTAACTCACAGAAATATAAATGATCAGGTCTGTACTAGGTCACATTTTGGGGCTCTTTGTTTAGTAGTCAGTAGTCGGTTGCTACACCTTTATGGTCTTGGTTCATAAAATTGACCAACGAAAGAGGGTTCCAGAAGCACAGGACTGGTGGGCATTGCAGCGGGGATGGATCTGGGTGACCTTCTGTACTCTGTCCATACTGTGGAGGTCAGGGCATCTAAACTCACCTTGGCTCATCTCACAGAGAGCAAAAGAAAGGGGGTTTCCTTGGAGCTAATTGCAATGCCTCTCTGTGTTTATCTTGAGGTTAGACAATATGCTCAGTATTTCTTCTCCACCACCTTCTGCTTGATTGGAGGATGGCGGGTTACGCTGGCTCCTTCTTATCTCGGCCAGGCATCACATGTGGCGGATTAAGATTATAGTTGAATGTTCTGTGACAAAGTAGCTTTGGCGTTTCTGGTGCCGGGATTAGATGATATTGTCTGCGTTATTGGTCTTTCAAGGTGTGTGTGTGTGTGTGTGTCCTGTTATCTCAAGCACGTATGGATTATGTTTTATGCGGGCGGACTATCATTCTTTGAACAGCTGTAGTAGGACAAGTGGACCACAGGGACCCGATAGAAACAAGCTCTTGGCTTTAATGCAGGGAATAAAATATACAGTGTCGTAAAAGAAAAGTGAAAACGTGTTTTTCATCAAACTTTGCGCAGCATGAAGTCATAAAGCATTTATGTGAGCGAGTGCAGAATGTTGAAAGTTTACCGTTCATTCTCTGCTGCACTGATGAAGGTGACCCCCCCCCCCCCCCCCTCTCCCATCCCCACATGCCTTTACTCGGGTTGAACAGGGAGAGATCTGGAGGTAAAGTGTCTGTGTGTTGGGGGGGGGACTCCGCCATCAGCCTCAGCCACATAGTCAGTGTGGATGTATGGGGGGGGGTAAGAAGAGAGAAGAGGGCAAAGCCATGATGGCCCCCCTCAAAAAGGTTTTTAGTAGCTGTTGGGGCACTTGTGTGTGATGATGAGCCTTCTGCCGTCCTGCCATGATGTTGGCTTCCCCCTTCGCACTGAGCCAGCTGATTTCACTCATTTGTGTGGCACTCAGCGAATCCAGATGGTTGACCCAAAATACATGGGAGGACGTCAAGCGTTGTAAGCCTGACAATGTATATCTCAGCTTGTGTGTGTGGGGGGGCTTGTGGTTAAAGGAAATATGCACAAAAGCCGCACCACTGTCTCTCGATGTGTGGAGCATGCACAGCAGAGGGACGCGGCTGCAGACATCATCACTGAGGATCATCTCTCCACGTTGCTCCACATCAAAGCCGTGCGCTGGAGAACAGAACTGCTCGTTAATCCTTAAGGTGTTGAAAGGCGTGTTTTTACACGTTCAGGGAGGCTTGCAGAATTCATATTTTTCGATGTGCTTTTTTTTAATTCAAACACGATGCTGTCGACGAACCTAAGGTTTTATGTTACTATACCTCCTCCTTCCACGCATTACAGGTTTGCATTATTCCGCTGTTATTCAAATACGTGTTATAAAATGAGTGTTTGAGCGTGGCATTGTACTATGGTTGGAGAACGTTGGTGGGTTCTTAGAAGTATGACACGGCACTATGGTTGGAGAACGTTGGGTCCTCTGTGGGTTCTCTGAGGTATGACACGGCACTATGGTTGGAGAGTTAGGGTTAGGTTAGGGTAAGGTTAGGGTTAGTTCTCTGAAGCAGCCCGTATGAGATGCAGCAGGGTTAGGGTTAGAGTTAGGGTTAGAGTTAGGGTTAGGTTAGGGTAAGGTTAGGGTTAGTTCTCTGAAGCATCCTGTATGACATGCAGCAGGGTTAGGGTTAGGTTAGGTTAGGGTAAGGTTAGGGTTAGTTCTCTGAAGCAGCCCGTATGACATGCAGCAGGGTTAGGGTTAGAGTTAGGGTTAGAGTTAGGGTTAGGTTAGGGTAAGGTTAGGGTTAGTTCTCTGAAGCATCCTGTATGCCATGCAGCAGGGTTAGGGTTAGAGTTAGGGTTAGAGATAGGGTTAGAGTTAGGGTTAGGTTAGGGTATGGTTCGGGTTAGGGTTGGTTCTCTGAAGCATCCCGTATGACATGCAGCAGCATATGGATGAGCTATTTCGTCCCCCTCAAAAGCTTATTTGCATCCAGATGGCTGGCTACTCAAAGGCTCGCTTGCGCACCTTTGGAGAAAACACAAACCTCATCAACATGTAGTAATGCCACAGACATCCAGCACACCCATATTACCGGCAACCCATTCAACTCAAAGTTAATCCTGCACAGAAAGAGAGTCTGCAGGCTATCAACTGGGAGGTATACCTTTCAAATTGGGGATACATTTATTTCTTCTCTTTTAAGTTTCCACAGCCTGTTTTTGGTTATCATTGATCAATTCATCACTGAGTGAAACTCATTCTTATGACACAGTATTTTTTCTGAAAACATGTAGACTAAAGCTAAACTAAAGCGCTCCCAATGTAATATTGACTGCATTTCTTCTGAGTCACTTCATTCATGTTCTGTTTCCTTTGGGTCCATCAGGACGAGGTGTGATTTGGTGGGGAGGGGATTATGCCCGCTGTGTTGTGCAGTCTGACTCTACCTTTGACGTCCAGGAGGCTTTGGGGGGGGGGGGGCTGTGTGTTGTTGCCTTCCCTTTCTTATTTCGGTGCCAAAGTCGGCGTTGCATTGAGTCAATATTCATCCCTCTCCATCTTTTAACCCCAACACATGGCCCTAACTCCAACACACTGCCCTAAACCTAACACATGGCCCTAACCCCAACACATGACCCTAACCCCAACACATGACCCTAACCCCAACACATGACCCTAACCCCAACACATGACCCTAACCCCAACACATGACCCTAACCCCAACACATGACCCTAACCCCAACACATGACCCTAACCCCAACACATGACCCTAACCCCAACACATGACCCTAACCCCAACACATGACCCTAACCCTAACACATGACCCTAACCCCAACACATGACCCTAACCCACACAACTGGATGAACCCTAACCTAAACACATGACCCTAACCCCAACACATGACCCTAAACCCAACACATGACCTAACTCCCAAACACATCCCTAACCCCAACACATGACCCTAACCCCAACACATGACCCTAACCCTAACACCCATGACCCTAACCCCAAACACATGACCTAACCCCAACACATGACCCTAACCCCCACACATGACCTAACCCCAACACAAATGACCCTAACCCCAACACAATGACCCTAACCCCCAACACATGACCCTACCCCAACACATGACCCTCAACCCAACCACATGACCCTAACCCCAACACATGACCTATAACCCACAACACATGAACCCTAACCCCAACACATCGACCCTAAACGCCCAACACATGACCCTAACCCTAAACACATGACCCTAACCCAACACATGACCCTAACCGCGCAACACATGACCCTTAACCCCCAACACCATGACCCTAACCCCAACACATGGACCCTAACCCCAACACATGACCTAAACCCCAACACATGACCTAACCCCAACACATGGACCCTACCCCAACACAATGACACCTAACCCAGAACACCATGACCCCTAACCCCAACACATGACCCTAACCCCAAACACATGACCCTAACCCAACAACATGACCCTAACCCCAACCACATGACCCTAACCCAACACATGACCCTTAACCCAAACACATGACCCTAAACCCCATACACATGACCCTAACCCAACAATGACCCTAAACCCCAAATACACATGACCCTTAAACCCCAACCACATGACCCTAACCGCAACACATGACCCTAACCCCAACACATGGCCCTACCCCTAACAACATGGCCCTAACCCAAACACATGGCCCTAACGCCTGCAACACATTGCCCTAAAGTCCAACACATGGACCCTGTACCCCAACACATGAGCCTAATCCCAACACATGACCCTACCCCAAACCCACATGAACCAACCCCAAACATGACTCCTAAGACGCCCAACACATGACCTAAACCCCACACATGACCCTAACCCCAACACATGACCCTAACCCCAACACATGACCCTAACCCCAACACATGACCCTAACCCCAACACATGACCCTAACCCCAACACATGACCCTAACCCCAACACATGACCCTAACCCTAACACATGACCCTAACCCTAATCCTAACCAGCAACCCTCTGAAATCAATAGTCATCCATCTCCATCTTTTGACCAAGAGGACTTGGGGGACTTTTGTAACTGCGGAGCTCGAAAGGTGGTTTGGTGGATCTCAACTGTTTCATCGCCTTGTTTTCCTATGTTTCTTTCCCATAAATTCACCAAGAGTATCGCATCGGGACTTGCGACACTCAAAAGATTTAGGATTTTGAGTTTTGTTTGCTTTTAAGCCAAATGCATTCTGAACCGATCCAAGGTTTGCCCGTTTATAAAGATAATAACTCCTTGTAGCAGACGGCTGTTCACCCCACCGATTGCTCTCTAGAGAGGGCTGAAAAATGCTGCAATTCTTGAAGCTGAGTGGCACTTTATTTGGTTTCAATGTCTGACTCTCAGATATCAAGCACACACGCATGCCTTTGCAGTTCCACTCCAAATGTTGTTTTAGTAATTTCTTAACTTGCACATCGGTACAACCATCATGGAATACAACGGACAACGTTAACAGTACTTTGCTTGGACCACAGGGTAATTCAATACCAGCTATATTTATGTTGTCTCAACTACTTCTGCAACATTTAATTATTATTAGTATATTTTTATTCATTGCAAAGGTATTGTTGAAATGTTATTGAATTGATTTCTTTATTTGATTTCGATACTACTACTAGGCCACACCAATATACACAGCAATGATTCATAAAGCAAGTTCGACATTAAGATTCTCTGAACCTTTTCTTGAGGAAACATTCTCCACCTGGACCTCTGGAGCCTTCATTGAATACCGCTGGGCTCTGTACATCCCATCAATTGGCCTGCAGGTGTTACTGCGTCTTATCAATCCAGTTCATTCAGCATTCATTCATTCACTCTGCATTCATTTTATCATTAGGGTCCAGGTCCCATCATCTGGAACTGGAAAATAACGTGCTATTCAATCCTTTGTTTATCTCGCCATCTTGTCTGAAAGCTTTGATTTACTACACACAGCTTGTGTTTAGACAAACACAAATCTGGCTCTTTCTTCTGTTTCCTAAAGTGTTGAACGGACCCAACAGCTACTTTCAGGCTGCAGCTTGTAGAGGTTAGCCAAAACACCAAAATGTGGTTGCATTAGTTTGGATTTGTCCCAGTGTTTACAGTTGGACAGTGAAATCTGCCAGTTTACTATGTGCCCACCACGTTGAGATGCCCTTGAGTTAATCTGCCTTATTACGTGAAATGTTTTGCATGATTAATAGTAGTTTCTGCAACACTCCCACAATGGACCTATCACTTGCTGGTGTAGATCTTCTAACACACAAGGAGGTTAACAGTGGTCGCCTTGGCGATACACACACTGTGCTGCAGCCTTAGTATTGACTATCATCAAGAAAAGGTTTTCTTTAGGGCATCCTTACCTTAATAAGGAGGATCTTTTACTGCCCTCAATCACAACGGGGGCGATGTGATTGATACATAATGCACGAGTGTGTGAGGGTCCCTAGCACCCCTAGTTAATAAACAGAATGGTGGTGCCAATGTTAACATGTCATCAAACAAAATCATCGGCCATGGCCCACTTGTTTGATTTAGGAAACAAATAACGACACAACCATTTGATCCACGCGACTGACGTTTAATTGATTTCTTCTAGAATAAAATACTATTCAAAATTCCCTTGTTAATGAACAGTTTATTAAATCGCACTCATTGAGCATGAAAGCCATTCGTTCTTTTATTAAATACCCAATTAGTTTACAGTGCACTTCAGCGTATCAGAGCATTGGGGTTCTTCAGAGCATCCAAACCATTTATCTTGAAAGCTTTTTTTGGTTGTTTTTACTCATTGACCATCCTACTGCACCCGTCCCCTGAGATCGCCTGGACCATCATTGTGAATCCCATACTGTCAGCTAGTACGGAGGGCTCCCATGGCACCGCGGGGCGCCGTGGTGAAGCAGGCTTGCCTCCACACCGGGAGGCCTCCACACCGGGAGGCCTCCCCGGTTATCCAGAGCACAAGGCAGGCAATTGGAGGGAAGAAATGGCACGGTGACAGAGAGTCTATTTTCCCCTTGACTGCTCTTTATACCTGTTCCAGTGCAGAGACATCATCGAATGCGCACCTGGTGAACAGAGAGTCTATATTTTCCCCTCTTGACTGCTTCTTTTATTACCTGTTTCTGCAGTGCTAGATCACTCTCATCGATCCCCCCCCCCCTTACAAACGGCCCCACCCCCAAACCATTCACCATCATATCATCTGCTGTCGTTGTGCCCAGTGGAGCGCGGCAGAATGGCGTTCCTCCATCTCTCCGTCCTGTTGTTATTGTGATGTTCTGCAGTCTGAACCGGCAGGAGGGGGGTCCACGGGGGGCAGGAGATAAAGCCTTACCTTATTGTTTAACGTCGCCTGCGGCCGGTTGTGCTGGTACCAGCCGAGGCAGCAGGAGAACGTCTCGGTCAGCCAGAGGGAGGAGGCCCCGAGGGGCGTCTCCACAGTGAGTCTGCCTCAGGGGTGATGTGGGAACCAGAGGATCGAGCTGCACTAATAAAGTGTTGATGAGAGGAGGGATAATGTGTTCTCTGACCTTCACCTTGCCCAGCCGCTGTTTTTGAAGCGTTGTGCTCCTTCGATGGTCCGACGCCTTGCTCAGGCTCTACCTTGCATAAATCTGTTGCAAGGTGTGTGTGTGTGTGTGTGTGTGTGTGTGTGTGTGTGTGTGTGTGTGTGTGTGTGTGTGTGTGTGTGTGTGTGTGTGTGTGTGTGTGTGTGTGTGTGTGTGTGTGCGCGCGCGCGTGGGGGGGCGTAAAGCTCCGGGGAGAAGGAGCGCGGGGGGGGCAGTCTCGTAGGTGGAAAAGCAGAAGAAAAAACAGTCGTGCATCACGGCAGACAGGTCATTTGAACTGTGCAGCTCTGCGTCTGAGTGTTCCTGAGATTAGAGAGGCTAATAATTTCTGAGGGCCATGCTTTATGTTAATGTGACAGTGCCGCTGTATATTTCTGCTGAGGCGCCGCCTTTGTGGCGCTTAATTTTGCTTTAATGGAACTGTTGTGTTAGTATCAGCAGCCGGCACAGAGATTTAAGCCCGCACGGAATTAACCAGCTTTTATTGCAGAGGACGTCCTCTGATTATTTATCACAAGTCTGTAGACATCACCAAGGGCATGTCAAACCAAACCGCTATCTCCTGCAAATAAAGACACAACTAACAGGAATACAGTTATTAAAAGTTCAGTGGTGTTGAGTTGTGGCTTCTACTCAACATCCTAATAATTTTCTTTTGATGGTTTTTCATCAATGTTTTTGTTTTATTGAATAATTGTTTCTCTCTGGTAAATCCTTGTTGTCCCAAAAAGTGCATTCAAATTTTGTGTGGCTACGGATCTGAACAGAACGTTACGGAAACAAGACTTTAGCGGAACATAGGGGAGATAAAGCTGCCCGATCGTCATACTGACGTATGCCCGCCGTTGAAGAAGTACTTACCCTGGGAACTGCCATCGGCCTCCAGGCATTGGGACCAAGTGGGGAGGTAACGGGCTGGTCATTGGGGGATGAGTGTTCTCTGGGAATCCCAATAAAAGCAGTTTAAGCACAACAGCTGCACATGTTGTAATTGAGGCGTCCTACCAATCAGCTTGCTAACTTTAGTCCCTGACTGCACCTGTTCCCGAGCGTCTCCCACTCTCTGTTAATCCCAGATGTTCACCAACTACTTAAAAAATCAAACATCCAACCCAATGCAACAGTTCTGCAGAGAAAACAAACAAATCCTAATTATGTTAAATAAATCAATACCATAGCAAGGCCTTAGAAAGTGAAATGCTTTGTATGCCATCCCTTTGAAGAATAGCATGAAGCCATTTTATGCTTTAATTGCTAGTTTGAAGTAACTACTATGCACATAGTACATGTCATTCCAATTTTAATGTTAAAGTTATGGGAAAATCAAAACAATTTACATAAAGCTAGATATAGTCTTGCAATGTTTCTAAAGGCTATATATATCATAGCAAATGTTTAGGTATAAGATCCCAAATGGCAGATCAGTTGCCTACTGCCCCTTATCAAAGCACAGAAGTGGTCAACACACAAGACAACATGATCTGCCACTGAATAAATCCATCATGGCACATCTCAACCAGTGTTTGCTGTTTGCCAAACCAACCCTGTCATGCAGTGACCTTGGGTTATCTCGTGAAATCCACTGTCTGAACTGCTCAGTGTTCTTTCAGTCAATCACTGTCTACTGTCAAGCTGTTTAGGATAGTGTCTACACCAAGCCATTCAACCAAAGCACTGTGGGTAGTCTAAACAGCACCTACCTCAGCTACACTGAAGCCGGTTCTCCGCCCTGACCTCAATTCAACCCATGGGTGCCCCTCTTTAGCCTTGAGCTGTGTGTGGACTATGCCATTCCCTTAATTTAATTTTGCAATGCCCTGAAATAGCCCTGAACACACCATTCAAATTTGACTCCAGTTCCAATACGGAAGGCTGCTCTACCCCCAAATCAATGTTTATCCAGCTTTGCTGCTCAAAGGAGAGTGCCTGAAGACGGAGGCTCTCGTTGTCATCGTCTGTCCAAGCTGCCGTGTACCTCGATGAGAGAGGACGGGGACCGGGTTGGAGGGAGGCCATTGCAGAGCTGCAGGGGCAGGGGAATAGCTATTGATTGATTAGAGTGATCTAACGTGCTGCAGGACTGATATAAAGACCAATCAATAGGGACATTTTTAGACTTAAAGGGGCGCTTCCGAAAACCGCTGCATTGGGGGGGTTGGCTCTCAGACACATGGGCTAATGGAATAGCGGCAGACTTTGATTGGGGTCATGTCGTACATTTAACCATTTGTTGCATGAAATGTTAATAAAATGTAGTTTGGTGGTATGGTTCAACTCTTTTCTTGCGCTCCCTGCTCTAGGATTTATTTACAATCCCCCAATGGTGTACACCAGATAACTCAACCTCTTGTTTAGATTATATGTGATACAGCAGAAGCCAGCAGGTGGAGGGCGCTGGGACAACTTCTGCTCACATGCTTAACTTTGTTAAGCATTGTGAAAATCTACTAGTAATAACTTGTCCAAACAACATTATGTTTGCTCTATTAAATCCTTCAAAGCGTTGTAAGCGTTGTTTTCATGGGTTTGACATCCAAAAAAGGCCTAAGAAATCCTCCTTCCTTCTGGCTCCTTGAGGGCTGCCAGAGCTTTGGGGGAGACTTGAGGAGTGAATCAGACCCAGGAGGGATCCAGAAGTACCACTTATCATTTTTTTATCTGTTTTCATTTTTTATTTATTTTGTGGTTTTTCTGTGTCCAAACTCAAAGAGGGCCTGACATTAGCACCTATTATAATTCATATTAATTCATTAATAATGCAGCAGTAAGTCATACATGAAGTACCTAGAAGCTCATTAATTGATCTTATGCACATTGCAGTTTTACAGATTGTTTGTCCAAATGTACAGTGTGAGTCAATTGTCCATTTACTGTACAAAACATAAAATAAAATAATAAAATAAAATAATAAAGGGTATAAAGGGTCATACTGAAGTCACCTTAAGTGCATAAGGAGCCCCAAAGGACAGATGTATGGACCATCTTACATTAGCCCTCTCCTCCACCTCCTCCACCCTCTCCCCCTACCTCCACCACCCTCCCCCTACCTCCTCCTCCCTCCCCCTACCTCCTCCAACCCCCTCCACCACTCTCCATCCACCTCCTCCACCCCTCTCCTCCACCCTCCCCCCACCTCCTCCACCCTCTCCACCACCTCCTCACCCTCCCCCTTGCCTCCATCCACTCTCCCCACTTCCTCCACCTCCTACCCACCCTCCCTCACCACCTCCTCCACACCCCTCTCCCCTACCTCCTCCACCTCCTCCACCCTCTCCCACCACCTCCTCCACACCTCGCCCCCACCGCTCCTCCGCCTCCCTCCACCGCTCCCCTCCTACCTCCTCCACCTCCTCCTCCACCCTCCCTCCTCCACCTCCTCCACCCTCCCCCCCCACCTCCTCCACCCTCCTCCACCCCTCTCCTCCCACCACCCTCCCCCCACCCTCCCTCCACCCTCCCCCTCCCTCCACCTCCTCCACCCTCCCCCCTTGCCTCCATCCACTCCCATGCGACCAGTCTTCAGCATCATCTCTTGATGAAGGTCAGTGTTGTGGCCAATGCTTCAGCAGCGTTTTCACCAATATTGTAGTTTAATTCAAATAAATGGAAAAGCCATTATAAGGAATGCAACCTCCAACACTGTCTCCTATACGCCATCAATATTCTGAATTAAAATACCTCCTTTTACGATAAACAAAGTACACAAGCCGGCACTCTCTCTCTCCGTCTTTCTCTTGGAAACACTCGGTTTGTTCATTTGGTGGCAGGTCGACGAGCAGGGGAAGAGCACACAGCTAAAGGTTTAGAACAACCATTTATCCAAGTTTCTATCTGTATGGTGTCCTGATTGCAGTATGGAGCAACAGTTAAATCACATTAGGAAGTTTATTAGCTACAAAGACTAAAGGGCTCCCTTGAGGTTTCTGAGGGAAGTGATGGTTCACACTTGACTGGAGAAGCGTTCTAGAATGTGAGCCCACAGCCCTGGTGTCATGTCTCAGTGGGTTGGTCAGAGGTTGTCTGCTGGGGGATTTACCCTACGTTGTGCTCTGCTTGTTGTTCTATGTCTTCTTTCTGAACAGTGGATGTATATATAATCTACACAGAGAGACACACACGCACATTCACATTGTGGCACACTGTGGGTTTGCTCGAGTTTCTTCTCTTATATTGCCAACCAATCTTCTAGCAGACTATTCAAGTTCATCCAGGCATCCAAGGTTCACTTGGCCAATGGATTTAGCTCACAGTACTTTTTCCAGCCTTTGAATGCTGGAGAAACATTCCAGTGAACAACCAGAGACCCCTCGTGTTTGGGTCAGGGTCGGTTCATGTATTAAAGGGAGCACCCTGAAATGTATAGCTATGGCAACAGATATTGATTATTATGACCAGTGAACTAGGATGCAATACAATTGCAGGCCACAATCATAGTTTGTGGTATTATCAATTATTTGTCTGTCATTCTGAGAAAATCGTATTTTTGCTTCAATTGATTGGTCAATTAAAAGTGCCATGGCTGAATTGCAAAATGCATTCCAAGCTTGTGCTTTATTGGACACTTTCTTTCCCGATTAAATCTCCTGTCATCTCCGACAAATTGACTTCACTCTGATGCTGCACCTTAACCGTGCGCATTTATTCGAGTGTCAAACAGGAGCATGTGGATTGAGCCTCCGGACTCGACAAGAGAGAGAAAAAGGGAAATTGACAATGACCTGACCTCTCTAAAATGTCACTTCTAATATTTTTTGACTTGATGAATTTGTAATCAATATGTTTGCTCGATGCAGGCCTGGTTTAATGTGTGAGAGGGAGGCGTGTCCGTGAATTGTTTATGTTGAACAAAGTCAGTATGCTGTATGTTATTTCTGTGTAACATGAGACTGAAACATGCCGAAATGTCTGTCCCTTCCGGAGTGCTTCAGATATTAAAGATTGTAGAGTTATTAATGATTCAGCTAATTTCTCAATGGGGATGCTTTGATAAGAAATAAGTGGGTATGGTTCAAAATCGAGATGTGCAAAGTGTGCTGAAATATATTTATATTCTATTCTAGTCCATAGTTTATCACTGTATAATTGATTAAGACCATCCTGATGATACAAGCCGTGCCCTCAGACTTTGTGTGTGTGATTGATACTGTGTGATGACATTGAGGTCATGAGTTTATAGATGTGCTCCCAGCCCTCTGGGGATTGCCCATGAGGGGAATAGCGATGGCACATGCAACATTTACATAGACTGCTGTGATCACAGAGCTGGGGGCTGACTTTTTGTGTTTGTATGTTTGTAGGCTTTGCATTCTGAAAAGGGCTCTGGATAGACCCAGGCAGACAAAAGGTGTGTTTTAATGACTAAGACGAGAACAAGCAGTCAGCATCAGCGTCATTGGCTGAGTGGATGGAAGGACATACTTGTGTTCAGAGTGTTCTATAATTCGGAAGCAGACATCGATGTTTCACACCGATGAATCCAAACATACACATTCATCACCATTCATCCCCTGTCCCTGCTCTCATTTTTCCCCACTGTTCTTTGATAATCCGTGTAAGGAAGTATTCTAATATCTCTCATACTATTCG
Source organism: Melanogrammus aeglefinus (assembly GCA_900291075.1). Lineage (NCBI taxonomy): Eukaryota > Metazoa > Chordata > Actinopteri > Gadiformes > Gadidae > Melanogrammus > Melanogrammus aeglefinus. The sequence continues at coordinate 63,947 of OLKM01001102.1, forward strand.
TTTCCTACAAACTCAAACATCAGTGTGATTCACTTGTTTCAGAGATCAATTTAATGCATTCACAAGCAAACACACAAGAGGGAGGGAGGGAGAGAGAGAGGGGTATGGAGGTAGAGAGAGAGAGAGAGTGCGAGCTCTCTCAGCATCTGGGAGGCAGCTTCTACTGTTGGCCGCCGTTGGCAATGAATGAGTTTCTATTTAGATGAGTGGACTCCAGTGGGAGGGGTGTGGCGCGGGTCAAGCAGGTAACAGGTGTGGCTCCGGTTCACCGACGTCTGTATTATTTACCAGGTGGTTTGACTGAGATGAGGAAAGAGCCTCAAATTCGCCCTTGATTAAACCTCCATTGGGAGCATTTAGTCGTCTGTGTTTTCTGGAGATATGTCCCTGCTGCACAGCCTGATGATGAGTTATCTTTGGTTTCTTACCTCTGTTGGTATCTGCAGAATTATTATGTTCTTACTCCAAGCTTTATTTTGTATCATGTCACCGAAATCAATAATAAGGATTTTGGAAACACTGTGAAGAGAAGTGTAATGAATTGCCCCGCAATTGGAGCTTTTAGTTGGTGAAACATGATGCAAAATAATCAGCAATATGTGGTTTCAGTTTTTAGATCTGAATAAATACATAGATGATCCATAAATGTTTCAGAAGGAGATGTTAGTGCAAAATACATTTGTGTGCCTGTGTATGCGGATGTACGTGTGTGTGTGTGTGTGTGTGTGTGTGTGTGTGTGTGTGTGTGTGTGTGTGTGTGTGTGTGTGTGTGTGTGCTGTGTCTGTGTGTGTGTGTGTGTGTGGCTGTTTCCCAATGTCAGGGAAGCATGCTCAACAGCCTTTTTAAGGACGCTACGTCATAGAACGCCGCCCAGCGCTGTTCCAATGTTGAGGCCACTTGAAATTTCGCGCCATTTTGGCGTCCTTTGTTTTTGAGGATTCCGAGATTTTTCAAGGATGCGTCGATGAATCCTAGACGAGCCAAAACTACCCACAATCCTCTTGGTTCACACGCTGCACGGGATAATAAAAATGGCAGAGGGAAAGCAGTGCACGTTCAAATGTAAGTGAAGTATTAAAGTTTTCAGAAATATTTTGTGCTGTGGTGTTTTTTATAGATCATGTTAATGCAAATAATAAAGCTTAAAGACCTGTGACACTTTTCAAACGTTTTTGCAACTTAATGATACGTTGCTATATTTTGCATGGATGTAGCTGGTGTTAAACACCACTGTCACCAATGTCAGTTTACTCACTCACAAGACTACATTATTTATGTATACCTATTTATCGTTTGTGTTTAATCTTTTTTTTTAGTGTCAGCCCAGCAAACGGAGGCTTTTGTGCACCGTAGGGTGGCGCACAAATATTTGTTTACCGGTGGAAGGGATACTGCCACTATCGGTGAGAAGCTCTTGCGGGATCCAATGTCGTCAAATAAATGCACCATCGATCATTTGCAATGCTTGTGATTTGTAATGAACGTATATAATTGTATTTTACATAATGTGTGTTCAAAGCACTGGTAGATTGTAGGAATATATAAATGAATGAATCAGATCAGTTAAATAATATATCCAAATAAATACATGTTTATTATCACTTTTGTCTTTTTTCCCCTGCATCATAGTAATCAACCATAATGTAAATGTGATGCATGAATTAAGTTCTCAGACAATTTCCCTTAGTTTTATAAAAATTGAATTGATTTTTTTTTAATAAAGACAATTCAATGAACCGCAACAAAGCTTTTGTGACTTCCTCAAAGAGGCTCCATGCGAAGGAGACTTGATCCCATCCATAACAGACAAAAGTCCAATAAATATCGTATCAGCTTGATTGCTGCCCTGTTTAATTCATAAGCGCACATGTGTTTACAAGAGGAAACGCAGTATTAAAAAGCGGAAGCGGAAGCGCTTCCACACTAGCAAGTCATTCCAAAGTCTGAACATTACAAACACTAGGAAGCACTCGAGCACTCTAGTCTCATCTCCATAGGGCGCGACTAGCAAGGACGCGTCCTAGCAAGGCTGCAGCCTTCACATTGGGAAACAGCCTGTGTGTTTGAACTTCAAAGGCTATGGGCTAATCTTTTACAGTAGCAGTCTCGTCAATTACCACTCGCAGGGAAACAAGAGGTGCCATGATAGAGTTATCTAACGATACAAAGATAGCAGATGGTTTCAGCAAGCCTGCTCTGGTTTTTGCCAGCTCTAAGGCGCCTGTTTAAATATGAACTTGTTATCTGCATCTTCACGGGAGGATCGTGGGGTGGGGGGTGGGAGGGGCTGTTTTAACTCTGTAATGACACTCAAAGGCCACGATTCTACAGGCGACTATGTATATTATTTGATCCATCCCCTTTCTTCCCTTCGTACCAATCATTATGAAAATGATTGGTTTCCCTATTCCCTCATGTTTTTCTTTATTTTGTGGTTAAACACAGTAGCTAGCAGCAGATTTAAGTTGTGCTCGCTAGCTTGTCTCAGCCAAGACGGGCACGATAGTGTACTTTACAGACAAGGTTAGAGTTCGAGTAGTTTATGTTTATTCTTTGTAGCGGCCCATGTAATGGACAGAGTGCACTGTCACACTTTTCTGCTGCTTGTGGATGTGAAGTGATAGTTCTGGCATCTAGCTGACTTTGTTTGAGAGAAAGTGGTTTGAATTCTAGAACCCGATGGAGACAGATGTATCCGTGCTGGACTTGGTGGTCATGTTGTGTTCCATGTGAACATAGCTTTTCTCTGTCTAAGATTACCAATGCAGTGGCTTCTCAAAAAGCAGGCAAGACATTGAGTCGTTGTTTCCTAATTTCAAGTCATGTTTCCGTTTATTTGTTTTCTGAGTATTATTCAGTTTGTGCTTAAACCGCTTTGATATGGAAGTGTGCAAGATTGAATTAGTCGCCAGGTATTTTCGTGATGGAGAACATAACAACTAAATGGTATAAAGTATGCATAGAGATGCTTTGGTGGGCAGACAAATCACTAGGAATCCTTCCTCTCTTCCCTAGAACAGCTCCTACAACGCTCTCTGCAGGGGGTTCCGTTTCCTGGGGGTCCAGTTCTCCTCTGGAAGGCAAACAAGGCTCTCACTTCAGCGGGGATATGTGGATCAAGAATGCGACTGACACGTTTAGAGAGAGAAACACGTTTAGAGAGAGAGACACGTTTAGAGAGACTGACACGTTTAGAGAGAGACACACGTTTAGAGAGACTGACACGTTTAGAGAGACTGACACGTTTGGAGAGACTGACATGTTTAGAGAGAGAGACGCATTTAGAGAGACTGACACGTTTAGAGAGACTGACATGTTTAGAGAGACTGACACATTTAGAGAGACTGACACGTTTAGAGAGACTGACATGTTTAGAGAGACTGACACGTTTAGAGAGACAGAGCACGTTTAGAGAGAGAGACGCATTTAGAGAGACTGACACGTTTAGAGAGAGACTGACATGTTTAGAGAGACTGACACGTTTAGAGAGAGAGACACGTTTAGAGAGAGAGACATGTTTAGAGAGAGAGACATGTTTAGAGAGACTGACACGTTTAGAGAGAGAGACACATTATCTATGCAGAAAGATCTCGGATGGGGTTGGGTTTGGGGGGGTCATCATGCTGATGAGTTTCAGCGTGGGATATCATTCCTATTATGTGGCATGTTTAATATTGATAGGCTAACGTTGGCCTTATTCCGGGTTTATTTGGGATCCATTGCTCCGTTGGCTCTGTTTAGAAGGTGTATTGAGTGTTATATTTAAAGTAAAATGTTTGCACATTTTACAGGGCTTTTAGCTTTAAAGGTATTTCACACTGTAATAGGGTACGTTTTAGGCACTGACACTTTGACTGTCAGCTAGCATACCCTTCGGTTGGACATGCTTGAAACTTATGCTATATTTGCCATGTCAATTTTTGAACTTACAACACGTGTTGTAAGTTCTTGAGGCAAAACCTTAACGTCTTGGAGCACTCTAAAGGGACTGATGCAACCCTTTGCAATAGCATAGGCAAGGAAATGTTTTACGCTGTCAGTGTTATGTCTTGATGTTCATACATCCAAACCAAATGTTATGGCGATATGTTAGATCTGTCTGATCATATCTAGCCCGGGACGAACACCTTTTGGTCATGATATCATTTGAGATATCAATGGTCAATTTCTTCATTTTCTTTGTGTTTGACCTTTATGTGGGTAGAGCACACTGGTTTCACTGACTTTTCTACTGATACGTCATAACATAACCTAACAGGTTCCTCAGAGGAAGCTGGAATCATGACATTTCCATTGCAAATGACATTTCCAAGAAGACGTAATGGCTGATGGATGGCAAAACAATTATTCAGCCAGGCGCATAGAAGAGCAAAAGGCTACAACAGAAATGCAAATGATTGATTCAGGTGACCCACTTTGCACACACTTGGCAATCAACCCATGTGATTCAAACTTGAGGATGATTTCTCACTTGCACTTGACTCCCTAAATCACCTTTGTAATTCACCACTCCCCTAATGGGAATGTGTTTCCTGTATTTTCCCACTGTAGCAGGGACCCTTGAACAGGGTGTTGGCTGAATCCAAATTTGTTCACTGAAGCAAATGTGGCTTAATGGAATGAAAAACAGCCCTTTAGATAACTGAGCACCTTTGGGGTCTGTTGAGTTGTCTTCAAGATACTTAACCTATAAAGATATTGGTTTTCAAACCTTCTTATTTATGTAATTGTCTCTATATTTAATTATGTAAATATATTAACATTACTGGGTGCTAAGGACTGTATTATTTTTATAACATTTAATATGACTATGTATAGCCTAAATGCATCATCATTGAGTATACCTTACAATGAGGTATGATTTTTTTTAGCATCACTGCTTTTAATATACTGAGAATTCACCACATTGGAATTATTTGTGTAATCTTCCCTTCTTTTTCAATTGTTGTCAGACAGTTGTCCGACAGTTGCCCCCCCAGACAGTTGCCCCCCCTCAGACAGTTGTTCCCCCTCAGACAGTTGTTCCCCTCAGACATTCAGACAGTTGTCCCCCCTCAGACAGTTGCCCCCCCTCAGACAGTTGCCCCCCCTCAGACAGTTGCCCCCCCTCAGCCAGTTGCCCCCCCTCCCTCTCCTGTGGCTGCTTCTAGCTCCGAGCCGAGGCCCTGTGAGGCTGATGCCAACATGGATACCGTTTCTCCTTCGGCCCCTAAACATGGGGCTAATTCCCCCCCCGGCCTCTAAAATGAACAATTACCAATGCCATATAGCATATTGTTGTGTATATATATGCTCAAATATCGATAAGATATGATGAACAGACACAGATTTACAACATACATTTTTATGCCTATGATGTATTTGGTTGGATGCTTGTCATCTTCAACATGCAGAAGATTAAATTACGTAGGGATTTCGACCTGTTGCGTACGCACACATTTTCAAGGGTAATAAAAACCCTGCCAGACCTAAATTGAATCAGTCTTGTGAGGAGCCTTTTCCTGACCACGGCTCACTGTCACATCGGCTATGAGCACAACGGTCACAAATGGTTTCCCAAAATAGCTCCCAAATCACTGTGCTAATTTGATTCCACAAGCCTTGTCCTTGTCCTAGTGCCGGTGCGAATGTAAGTGTCTAGGTTGTGCATTAAGCTTGTTAGCTTTGGTAATGTTTCCTATTTTGGGAGGCACGGAGACATGCTGTGTTGTAGCCATTTGTCTAATGTGTTGTCAGACGACGAGAGCCTGGAAGAAAAAAAAGAATCCATGTGGATCATTTGCCTTGCTATGTCTGCTGTTTTTGACATCTTATCTGTGGTTGTTTTTACGCTGAAGCTGTGGTCTGCAAATAATATTCATACTTATTGCTTAACTAGAATCTGTCATTTCATTGACTCCTTTAGCTTTAGGGTGAAATGAGTCAATCTTTCTTACTCCGTTCCACCCTTTCGTCCTCTTCCTGCTCTACATTGACGGGACTGTTGTTATTGTCTTGTTAGGAGCGAGGTTCTTTTCAAATGTACTCGGATTGGATTTGCATTAGATGGCTCGATTTGTATCTTTCCACACAAAGAGAGAGAGACACACACACACACACACACACACACACATACACACACACACACACACACACTTTGGTACACTTAAACCCCTGCTATCCCAATGCCGGTTTCTTTACCTGAGCCAGATCTACGCACCGCTTCAATATTCCCCTCCCGCTCTCCCACACATAGCCTGAGCGACTCCCTCCCTCCGTCTCTCCTCCCCATCTCTCTCACTCGCTCTCCGCCTGCTGAGGGAGCGGGAGAGAGAGAGAGACATATTGTCAGCGCACTCTTGTGTGTTCAGGTGTGTGAGCCAGAGCTTGCCCGGGGCAAGTGGAGGAACGCCACAACCTGAAATGCTGCTTTCCGATTTGAGAAGAGACAGAAAAGAGCAGAAGCATTTTGTTTTGGTCTGCTTTAATTTGTATGCCGGTTGTCCGTACAGTTAGGACAGTTGTCCCAACCCCTGGACGTGCTGAAATACCACGGGAGATGAGGCAGCAGCAGTGGGGAGGACACGGGATAGATCGATGGATATTGTTTTGGCTCTTTCTTTCTATTTTATCCATTCACACCGGAACAGTCGGCAAAGGTTTGTCTCTACGGCTTTCAAACGTTTGTCTTTCCAAGTGTCATCTGTCCCACTTCTTTGATGAGGAAAAGATCTAGAAAAGGGAAGAAATCAGGAGAGGAGGAGCAGCCATCCTCTGTCTCCGGGACTGTCTGCGCCGCCGGCCGCGGGCAGAGAGAGACGTGGAGCTCAGCTCTGTGCCAGGCGTCGGTCTGTGGGAGAGGAGTGCTCAGAGCTGCTACTGGGTCAGAGCGGGGCTATTGTTACGCTACAGAGTGACTCCAGGGAGGGAAGGGCTGTTAGATCCTGAAGCGACAATAAGGTAAACCAGAAATAGTTGCATATTCTGGTTCCACGCCACCCCCCCCCCCCCCCCCCCCCAGCACAGAAGATTAATTGCGGACCCTTTCTTCTCAGCAGAAAGCCGCTAGAGTTCAGTTGCCCGACGAGTTTGGAAAACACGGCGCTAGAACAGCGTGCGTTGGCAGAGGACTGATCGGACAGAGGGGACAGTCCTGATTATTATGGGCTGTCCTCCACCATGAGACTGAGGCTCCCCGGAGCGACCCTCTGTGCCGTGCACCTCTGTGATCCTTCACCTGGGCGCAGACCATGTCCCCCCCGGGCCCCCCCGCCGCCCCCCGCCTGTGGGCCTGGACCCGCTGGCTGCTGATCCTGGGATGTATGGCCGGGGCGTCTGGGAGCTGGTCCGCGGCCCGGCGGCCGGCGGGACGCTCGGAGCTGGCGGCGGCGGCCCAGCCTCAGGGGGAGCAGCGCCCGTCCCACGCAGGCCGGCGGCGCCCCTCGCCGCCGGTGTCCGTCTACCGTACCCCCGCCCTGCTGAGGGGGGGCCACAGTAAGTCCCGCCTTCAACGCCGTCCGACGACTTTCACAGCTCAGAATTAGCATTAGAGTGATTCATCCTCCTGGTTCTTTAAAGCAGACGGGTGCTGCTAATGGGACCCTCAGAAGTCTGATAGCGGGGGGTTTGGAGGTGTTTGAGCGGCCTCTCTCCCGTTCCCCGGGGGATGAGCCCTGTCTGGTGCTAATAGCCTCTGATTGTGCTGCTCTGGGCTCAATGCGATCAGGTTCATTCCCTGTTTGGCAGTAACCGTAGAGTACAGCCCGCGGTCCACTGGGAGACTTCAGGACGGGGGGGCAGATCTCCTGTCACCAGCGATCAACGCTTCATTCTCTAAAGATAGAATCTGAGGAGCGCAGTGACAGGGGGATGGAGAGAACGTCTAGTCGATGCTTTTTATTGTTTTATATTATTGAAGCATGCCAACCTTCCTTACAGCCAAAGGAAACACTTAAGGTTGGAGAGAGTGACAAGACTCTTGATCCCAGCAATTTGTTAGAAAATAACCAAAATATATACAACTTTGATTTAAATAGCAGAAATGGTATATTGTCTGTTCCATGTTCTCATTAAGGTTGGTATTTAATAAATGGTTAAATATAAAGATAATGTTTGGCTGTGTATATCAAAATAAGGGGTAGGCCTAAGCATGGCTGGCTCCACTCAAACTCTCATACCTGTACCGATATGTTTTTTACTTTTTCTATACCGGGCCAATTGCATCGGCTTGAACTTCGACCTCTTTCTACCAAGTGCTGAACGAGACGCTTGCAAACAAACAGACAAAGCCAAAGTCTCCGGGTGACCACTAGGAGAAGAAAAACCCAGAGAAAGGCAGACCGTGGCAGCACAGAGCTACACGAAACGGAGGGTTGGTTTGCAGTAAAGTCGCTGAGTCAAGACCACAGCCGTGTTCCATTCAGCACAACACTTTTAGCTACGAATTCAGCAGAGATGGTGGGTGAGATGGGATGCTCGCTGAAGCTTAACTGCGTGTCAGCCTCGCTGCTTTCAGGAGGAAGGTTTTAGTTTGGCTCCATGCTCTGTGCTTTAAGATGCAGCCTGATACACCGCTGCAATCGCTGTTGGTCTCCATCTCACTTTCCAGTTGGACAAAGCTAAAGAAAGCTAAATTAAGGCCTCCTAACTTAGAAGAGGGTAAGTGCAGGTATGTTTTCTCACCGCTTTAGAGGAGGGTTTGAACCTTTCCTATTTTTTAACAGGTTCAGAACTACATTTCTGATGTTATGATCTTAAAGCCGCCACCGGGCTGGGATGTGCTAGGCTGAACACAATTTTATAATTTATCAATAGTGTATTTATGTAACCCATTTTGATACTCCAAGGGAAAATGTGTTACTTTATTAAAATTATTAGTGAGGGAATATTAATTCCCTAGGAGTAACACCTCCCTTTCCCCTTCCAACATACCACTGTGGTAACTATTATAATTATTGCAACATTTATTCACCCTCCACCAAGTTGATTCACCCCTTAAGAAATGAACAGGCCCACTCTCTACTTAAGGCAGGCAGGGGGGTGAGCCGAACAATAACCATCAGGAAACAATCCCCCCGGGGCCAGCGACGGGTTCCCGTGGTTCTGTTTGATTAAAGCCTGTGTCTTCCTGGATCCACATCCATGTTGATGAGTTGGAGGCTAGCTCCAGAGGCTTTGAGCTCTTTTTCCCGGCTGCCTTTTTACTCTTCCTCACCCGTTGCTGCGGGCAAAGCGCCATTAGCTTGGCTCGTCTCATCAACATAGAATGCCTATTTTTTTATACAATGTAGGGATTGGTGGTTTTTCTAATCGTGGGTTGTTTTGGAGAACCCAGCAGCATTCATCCATGGCTCGTAGATGGATTGCTTTTTGCACATAAAGATATGAGTTGGACCCTGAGGGAAACAAGAGACAAGCCATGCGATCTGGAGACCCACTTTAACATGAAGACCTCTGACCGTCTGCTGGGCCAGGGTTACCGGCACCAGCCGACCACCAGACACAAACAGCCCGGAGAGGCAGACGGGAAGGTCATTGATCCGATCTGGCAGGATGGAAAAAGGAAGAAAGAAAGCATGAAAGGAACATCTAAACCCTTTTTTACGTCGTCTAGGCTTCAAGGTAGACGGTCCCTCTTGAGGGTCTCCTGGTAGACGGTCCCTCTTGAGGGTCTCCTGGTAGACGGTCCCTCTTGAGGGTCTCCTGGTAGACGGTCCCTCTTGAGGGTCTCCTGGTAGACGGTCCCTCTTGAGGGTCTCCTGGTAGACGGTCCCTCTTGAGGGTCTCCTGGTAGACGGTCCCTCTTGAGGGTCTCCTGGTAGACGGTCCCTCTTGAGGGTCTCCTGGTAGACGGTCCCTCTTGAGGGTCTCCTGGTAGACGGTCCCTCTTGAGGGTCTCCTGGTAGACGGTCCCTCTTGAGGGTCTCCTGGTAGACGGTCCCTCTTGAGGGTCTCCTGGTAGACGGCCTCTCCAGGGGAGAGTGGCTGATGCCTTTCTCCTGGAGTGGGTTTCACTGAATCGACCTGAGACCCTCACGCTCAGAAGATACAAATTGAAATAACCTGAGGAAAACCTTCCATGAAGTAGCCTAAAATAAAAAACGTATCAATGTAGGTCAATTGAAAAAACAAATCTTCTAGCAAATAACTACTTCTAATACATCTAATCTAATAAACCTGTTAAATCATTTTTTTATGATGCATACTGTATATTTGAGCTCTTTTTCAGCAGTCGGCTGACTTATCACAGGAAACACATAACAAGCTGGGATTATATAAATGGTCGTATCAATAATGGAAACCCCACCAGTCTGTACGGTGAATCGATACTTGTCACATTGATTAACTTTGTGACGCATGGACAGTTGAGAGAGATTCTGTTTGTTTGAGTCGTGAAGGTCTGGTGTGAATGAGGCCCATTAAAGAAGTGATTAGAAGAGCTCTGTGGTCTGGGGACATGTGGGCATAAGGTATATGTAAACGTACTCCGAAACCAGAGGCATCCACAATCCTGCTAACGTCTGATTCTGGAGTAGGAAGGGGAGGAGGAGGAGGAGGAGGAGGAGGAGAGCTAGAGTCCAATATTAGGTTCAGGCAATGGAAATCCACATATTGCAGAGCCATTGTCCATGTCCTGAGTATGCAGACGACTCCCTGATCCTCTTGGGGGCTACGTCTCCCCTTACAGCAGTGTGATGCCTGGCAAAGGACTGAGTAGAGAAGTGGAGCTAAACGTTGGACAGACCAGAATGCTTTGGGGAGGCCATGGTGGAGGGTAGGAGCGGCTGGAACACGACCCCACCTCGGTGTGGGGTTATTTTTTAGCTTTGCTTCATTGTCCCACAGCCGTCCTCCGCTGGAACCCCTGTGGTGAGGGTGCGATGGCAAACGTAATATTAACCGTTCCAAAGCAGTGAATAAGCTGATCCTTGTGAACAGGTGAATGATATGAGAGAGGGGGAGGAGGGCGTCCTGAGAGATAGCGTTGGGTGTGTGGGCAGGTTGGTTTGGTTTAGTAATAGTCTTGGTTTCCCTTGGTGTCTGCACTTGTCCTCCGACATGAAGCACATCAATGCTTGGCGCTCAATCTGCGGTCGACCTGCGCACCGTGGACAACCTCCTCCTCCCGGGGCTCAGTAGATCTGCTCACGCACACCCACACACTCAATTATACATATTTACACCAGAAGAAAATCAGAGTACAAAGTGGCTGCTTTGTCTGCACTAACTGGCTCACTTATCACTAATGACACTCACAAACATGCCTACTCTGTAAGTATGAACGCCAGCGCGCTGTCAGGTTGGATATCAGCGGACTGAAGGAGCAGAAACAGAATCAGGACGAACCAAACAGCTGACAGGGTTGGTCCAGGACGATGGAAGACGCGTGCGTGTGCGTGTGTGTGTGTGTGTGTGTGTGTGTGTGTGTGTGTGTGTGTGTGTGTGTGTGTGTGTGTGTGTGTGTGTGTGTGTGTGTGTGTGTGTGTGTGTGTGTGTGTGTGTGTGTGTGTGTGTGTCAGCTTACACAGCCGTCTCCCCCTTCACGCCCTCGCTCCAGTAGGCTGATAAGAACAGATCTAGGAGACTGTATTTCTGTGTGACAGTGCAAACACACACACACACACACACATTTCTGTCTTAACTAAGAGCCCATGATAGAATAGGTTTGGAAGGAACGGACCTTTGTGGAGGACAGGTTCTCTCTTCTCCACAGATTGAGTGAGAAGAGACTTTAGTGACCTGTGGAGGGGAGGGGGCTCTCTTTGGATCAATGATTCAGAGGTTCCTCTTTACCAATGGTTTGAGTTTAGACCAAGATTACCATTTCCAAAGTTTAGAGCACAAGTCACTTTGAGATACAGAATGCACTGAATGCTCCTCATGACATGGAACAATGTAATCCAACAATTCATACTGATTTGATGTTAATGGAATAGATATGCTTCATACAGAAACAAGATGCATCCTGAGTGAATCCAACATTGCACTCAAACTCGTGTCCCACTAAACAAGGATCTGCTTTTGGTCGTCCTTTTGGCACATATTTAAGTCAGTTCATGGATCACCGCAGACAAAGTGACTCTGTTGTAGACTTGGCAGCACTAACACAATGACGTGTTGTCTTTGGTGTTTCATGAATTAGTTGAGTATGAATTTCAAGTGAACTTTCCTCGGTTTTACATGTCAGCAGGTTTGTTTAATGTGAATTTTGAGTTTGATAGGACCTTTTGTTCAACACTTTCCTCTCCCACGCGTTTAACTCTGCTTTTTTCAAAGATCGGCTGATTCAACAACTTGTATGCGTACTTGTTTTCCAGAGCGATAAGTTTTTAATTTGCTGTCACTAAGTCAGTCTATTATTTCGCTGGTTGTGGCTAAATGGGAGCTTCGGTGATTGCGATGGGAAACCTTTTGATCCTCTTTGTGATGGAGGCTAATTGCAGCAATTATGTTGGTTTGCTGTGCTTACGGGCAGAACAGTAATGCTCCAGCTCCAGACTTCCAGGTGTGTGCGTGTGTGTGCGTGTGTGTGTGCCTGCACTGGCATACACACAGTCAAAGTAGCATTAATATACAAGCAAGCAAGTCTCCAACATAGGTACTGGGGTAGGTACTAGGTACACAGGGGCTTTACGTTGGCTCGGGATATTACTGCAATTTAAATTGACACACACACACACACACACACACACACACACACACACACACACACACACACACACACACACACACACACACACACACACACACACACACACCCTTCTTCAATCTTAACCGGTTTGTCCTCTGCCTCAGCACTTTCGAGCAGGCAAACAGACATCTAGAACATTAAATATTCAATAATATACAATAGTATATAAGTCTTCCATTTCTATAAACTACAATCCTCGCTAAACATTGCCCACAGAGCATGCTGTATTGTTTCCATATCCAAGGAGGTGAGTGCTGCTCTTGCATATCCATATTCACGCGGTGGTGGACTGAATGTGTGGAGAGACTTCCCCAATGTGCTTTAGGAGTGGCTCCGCCCACCACTACACCACCATTAGCATATTGTAATAGGATGAATAAACATGGTCTGCCAACACAGCGGGGGCGGGAGGGGGGCCGTTAGGTCTTCATAATGGCCTTAATGTGCACAGTCAAGGACTGGCGGCTCCTGCTGTGTGTGTGTGTGTGTGTGTGTGTGTGTGTGTGTGTGTGTGTGTGTGTGTGTGTGTGTGTGTGTGTGTGTGTGTGTGTGTGTGTGTGTGTGTGTGTGTGTGCGCCCTGCAGGTTTGATACAAGGGGAAGCTGAAACTCTACAATATTATTTTCCCGGTTAACTTGGAAGAAACCTTGGCTGCTGAGGACCGGTATAGACCGGTCTGTGTGTATGTAGACCGGTCTGACACACGGGCCTAACCCCAACACATGACCCTAACCCCTAACACATGACCCTAACCCCAACACATGACCCTAACCCCAACACATGACCCTAACCCCAACACATGACCCTAACCCCAACACATGACCCTAACCCCAACACATGACCCTAACCCCAACACATGACCCTAACCCCAACACATGACCCTAACCCCAACACATGACCCTAACCCCAACACATGACCCTAACCCCAACACATGACCCTAACCCCAACACATGACCCTAACCCCAACACATGACCCTAACCCCAACACATGACCCTAACCCCAACACATGACCCTAACCCCAAACACATGACCCTAACCCAACAACACATGACCCTAACCCCAACACATGACCCTAACCCCAACACATGACCCTAACCCCAACACATGACCCTAACCCCAACACATGACCCTAACACCCAACACATACACACCTAACCCCAACACATGACCCTAACCCCAACACATGGCCCTAACCCCAACACATGACCCTAACCCCACACATGGCCCTAACCCCAACACATGACCCTAACCCCAACACATGACCCTAACCCCAAACACATGAACCCCAACACCCCAACACATGACCCTAACCCCAACACATGACCCTAACCCCAACACATGACCCTAACCCCAACACATGACCCTAACCCCAACACATGACCCTAACCCCAACACATGACCCTAACCCCAACACATGACCCTAACCCCAACACATGACCCTAACCCTAACCCCAACACATGACCCTAACCCCAACACATGACCCCTAACCCCCAACACATGACCCTAACCCCCAACACATGACCTAACCCCAACACATGACCCTAACCCTAACACCATGACCCTAACCCCAACACATGACCCTAACCCCAACACATGACCCTAACCCCAACACATGACCCTAACCCTAACACATGACCCTAACCCTAACACATGACCCTAACCCCAACACATGACCCTAACCCCAACACATGACCCTAACCCCAACACATGACCCTAACCCCAACACATGACCCTAAACCCCAACACATGACCCTAACCCCAACACATGACCCTAACCCTAACACATGACCCTAACCCCAACACATGACCCTAACCCTAACACATGACCCTAACCCCAACACATGACCCTAACCCCAACACATGACCCTAACCCCAACACATGACCCTAACCCCAACACATGACCCTAACCCCAACACATGACCCTAACCCCAACACATGACCCTAACCCCAACAACATGACCCTAACCCCAACACATGACCCTAACCCCAACACATGACCCTAACCCCAACACATGACCCTAAACCCAACACATGACCCTAACCCAACACATGACCCTAACCCCAACACATGACCCTAACCCCAACACATGACCCTAACCCCAAACACATGACCCTAACCCCAACACATGACCCCTAACCCCAACACATGACCCTAACCCCAACACAATGACCCTAACCCCAACACATGACCCTAACCCCAACACATGACCCTAACCCCAACACATGACCCTAACCCCAACACATGACCCTAACCCCAACACATGACCCTAACCCCAACACATGACCCTAACCCCAACACATGACCCTAACCCCAACACATGACCCTAACCCCAACACATGACCCTAACCCCAACACATGACCCTAACCCCAACACATGACCCTAACCCCAACACATGACCCTAACCCCAACACATGACCCTAACCCCAACACATGACCCTAACCCCAACACATGACCCTAACCCCAAACACATGACCCTAACCCCAACACATGACCCTAACACCCAACACATGACCCCTAACCCCAACACATGACCCTAACCCCAACACATGACCCTAACCCCAACACATGACCCTAACCCCAACACATGACCCTAAACCCCAACACATGACCCTAACCCCAACACATGACCCTAACCCTAACCCCAACACATGACCCTAACCCCAACACATGACCCTAACCCCAACACATGACCCTAACCCCAACACATGACCCTAACCCCAACACATGACCCTAACCCCAACACATGACCCTAACCCCAACACATGACCCTAACCCCAACACATGACCCTAACCCCAACACATGACCCTAACCCCAACACATGACCCTAACCCCAACACATGACCCTAACCCCAACACATGACCCTAACCCCAACACATGACCCTAACCCAAACCCTAACCAGCGACTCTCTGTGGTCTGTGAAAAAAAAACCGATTAACTTGTGCCAAATAGATATTTAGTAACAATTAACAAATATTAACAAAGCGTTAGGTAATGACTAGGTTGCTATTTATTATAGCACCTTATTATTAAGTGTTACCCCACATCCTTGCTTAAATTGAAATTAAAATGTTAGTCTTTTGAAATGTAATATGTAATGGGGTCAAATGATTGTTTTGCATTTGTTTTTATTTGCGCTCTCCTGGATTTATCTGACAAGGTCTGTCTGTTGTGATGTGATGTCCAACTACTTTGTGCTCTGATGTCACAACAACGACGCGTTCCGATGTAGAAACAAGGTTGGGTTTGTCGCTGCAATTGACTATTTTGTTACATTTTTTCAAGAATGCTGAATTATGTCACAACACCACTGCCATTTTATTTTTCACAACACAACAATGTGTCACATGACGTAACAATGTTTTATAATTACGTGCAGCAATTCTGACATATTTTGGATTAATGTTGGCTTATATTCCAATTTGCAAACATAATCCAAGGTGTCATTATTTTATTGTTTAAAAGAATCCTGAGACGACACACTACACATACATCGCACGCAACACACACACCAACACAACACACACACACACAACACACACACACACGACACACACACACACAACAACAGAACACACCCATGAACACAACACACACCAACACAACACACACATACATCGACACAACAGGCACATCGACACAACACGCACATCGACACAACACACACATACATCAACACAACACGCACATCGCACACACAACACACATCGCACACACAACGCACACACAACACACACATCACACACACCACACACATGCAGAGGAATTCAGACACAAAAGTGAAGCGTAACGCACATACACACGAGTGGTGTCTCAACACAATGACGCACATACACACGAGTGGGGTCCCAACACAATGACGCACATACACACGAGTGGTGTCTCAACACAATGACGCTAGTGAATGTGTGCCTCTCAGCATGAGCGGGGGGTGGTCTTATGGAGGACTGACAGCCTCCTTCGTGGAGTGGCACCAGCCTCCTCAAAGCCCAGCTTCCCCAAGCACTGGATTAACGAGGTCCGTCCCAAATCCTCTCTCGCTCTCTCTCCGTCTGTCTGTGTGTGTGTGTGTGTCTTTTTCTGTCTGTGTGTGTGTGTCACTTGTCACTCCATCAGTCTTACGCTCTCTCTTTTCTTGCACCCCTACGCTCCTGGTGGTGTTCATGGCCTACGCTCCAGTCCCCAGGCTACGGCCCATGGCAGAGGTTCGCCACAGCTACGTATTACCATGTGAACACTGCGGCGTGTGTGTGTCTGCACGTCGATGTGTTGGTCTCTCTTTGGCTTTAAGCAGCTGCTGACGCAGGCCATTGCATCCACTGCAGCCACACACACCTCAACCAAACAGACGGGATTATATCAGGACGATGAGGCCCTGAAGCATGGCTCTGAACAACAGCCTCATCAGCGGGCGGCAGGGCTGTGGAAGGGTGTCAACACACCGCATTCATACCATATAGACCAGCCTATAATTACAGCTCTGTACAGAGTTGTACCAAATGTACAAAACTGTCTACAATTATTCAGGGAGGGAAATTATCATTTAAAAGTGAAGATGGTTTTAGTCCTTGATGGAGAATAAAGTTGTGATTGGATTTTGTATGAAACATTTCCGTACTATTGTCGAATACAGCAGAAACCCAAAGTCGTTGGTCGATTATCAATCTTTCATTTATCTAGATGTTTTTTTTATTGTTGTAGAGCAAGGCCTGTTGTAGTCATAATCTTCATTTGACTAAATTCCTAACCCTAGCATGTGCTCTCCTTCTGTTATGTTTTGTCACCCTTGTACTCTAACACACTTCTCTCTGAAGAGTTTGGGTTCACTTTGCCAACCTGGACTGTCTTTCCTCCAGATGGCGGCTTCAAAACAACAGCGAAATTTGTGTGTGGGTGAGGAAGGACAAAGCATGCAGGGTAGCCTGTCTGTGTGTTTGTAGATTAGCTTCGTGTTTATGTTGGATTATATATCAAGGCCTCAGTTCAAGGCGTCATTCTTTGGCACCGGCCACATAAAAAATAGAGCCATTAAATAAACCCCCTATGCGTCTTATGAATGTCACCAAACTTCTCATAGAACCAAACTTTGATCCATTCTTCCTTTTTCTATTCTACTTATTTGGTAATGTTAACTAATTTTTTTTTTTTTCCCTCAAACGAAAATAACATAACACACAAGGCCTTTTAGGACATTGAATACTTTGGTCAGAAATATAAGCTGCTGTCACACATACACGTTAGTCCTGCAATTCTCCCGATGGGCCATATATGTGGTCAACATATCCTGACATTGGCATCCTGAAAACATTCTGAAAAAAAAACTACCCCTGAGGTAGTACTTTCGCCGGTGGAAATGTTAGTGACTTTACATGTAAATGAGGAGTAGAAAGTCTGCATTTCACACCATTTTAGTGGCTGTGCTGATGACGCTTCGGTCTTCATTGAGTTGCCCCCTAAATGATTATCCTTTTGCCTTTTGTTCACTGAATGGATAAAAAATATTTAAGTGTTGGCACTGCTTTTCTGTGAAACGCTAAAAGATAGGTCTTATCATAACCCTAAAAGTCCACATCATGCAATCAATTCCAATTCCAAAGAAAAACTGGTGCTGGCCAGTTAACCATGAGGAGAGTCCAGGCATCCAGTCGCAGTCACCGCAACACGCTAGAACAGACAGGATAGTGAATTAGAAGGGAAAAGTACATAGTGGAAATGTATACTGCTTCTAGTTTAGTGACTGTGTGTGTTAACCTTGGCATTCCCTGTAAGAGGGAGGCAATATTAATTGCTGCTTGTACAATGCGATGAGAAGTATTTTTTTTTTATATATATATATATATATATATATATATATATATATATATATATATATATATATATATATATATATATATATAGTGGTGACCCAGGTCTATCAGCCCCGCCTCCGAGCAATGAACAGGAGTCTCTGATAATCACAAACTGCTAACAAAGGCACGTTTGTTAAACCCAAAACAGAAAAAACGGGAATAAAAACTGTAACTAAAAAGGGCTCCGTGAGCCACTGGGGACGCCGTGGTCGTCTCTCACGCGCTGTCCCGGTACCCCGATGAGGAGGTCCTTCCGTGTAGTCCCGTGGTCTCCTCTAGACCGGGTGCTGGGGCAAAGGTCCGTCTGTGTAGGGAGTCTCGGCCCGCTCTCTGCTCCTACATGGGTCACATACCTCCCCTCCTTAGACAACGTCTCCACTCTGGTCATATACCCTCCCCTGTGCCTGATTGGCCTCCTTCGCAGGTGTCTCCCGCTTGCGTTGATTGGGGCTGCTCTAATGCAGTCCTCAGCTCCTTCTGGGGGAAAAGGGTGGTAGACTGCCTGTATTACCTGCCCCCTGGGCTTCCAGAGCCACTGTGTCTGGGCCGGGTTGCCACTACATACAGTATATATACATACATGCATGCATACATGCATACATACATACATACATACATACATACATACATACATACATACATACATACATACATACATACATACATACATACATACATACATACATACATACATACATACATACATACATACATACATACATACATACATAGTGTTTCTGCATTGTTACTTACTGACTGCGCGTGTCTCAGGGTGTTCGGGAGGGACCCCCTGGTCTGCTCATCGTATTCGGGGAGGAGACATTGGCAGTGACAGGAGCGGTGCATGGGAATGAGGTTCATCATATTGTAGTCTGAATTGGTTGAATAATTGTGGTTGTTCATTCATTAGTATATTAATATACATGTTTGAAAATCTAGGGGCTCAGTTGAGTTGATTGACCTGTATAATGGTTGATCCCGGGTGTCCTGTCAAAGGTTGTTCTACTAGTTTGGGTAGTAGGTTGCTAGCAGGTAACATGCTGTTATCTTTGATTGATGGATTGATTGATTTACCGAATTGTATGAAGAATAAATAAAAAAAATTCTACCCCAAAACTCATCCTAATTCAATTCTCCAAGCGCCTTATTCAGCCAACTCACAAAGTGACCTGAAGTGTTCAGGGCTTGAACTCTTTTAGTTGAGTTGTGTAGTGTCATGGCTTCTACCACCATGCATCTTGTCAAATGAGGCTCATGGACACTTTGTCATTCAATACTCATTTAAGAAGGGAGATCCTCGCATTTTGACAAAAATCTTGTTCACCAATTAAGAGGCACGCAGGACCCTTGATACAATGTTTTGTGGAAAGTCGATCGGTATTTCAAGTAAAGAATGTGACTTTGTGGAATGTTGCCACTGGTCTGAAGGTCACCCATCCTTTATTCACTGTCCTCAGTGTTCCAATCTGCATCCGTTCAGCCGACCACTACGCTTGCCGCTTCTCCACCTCTGCTGTCTCAAGGTGGGGCCGCTCTTGAGAGGAGCCTGGCTCCGCCCTGCATCCCGTTGCTTCATTACCCAGAACCCACCGGGACTCATCCAGACAGAGCGTCTGACGGTCGGGTTCCAGCCCGCTCTTTGATCCCGGAATGGAGCGTAGAATGAGTGTGAAATTGAGCCTGACTTCACCTCCCCGCCTGCTTCCATCCTCTAATGGCTCCCGTCTCACTCAGATGTTGTCAGTGATGATGTTGACACGCTGTGTCTGTGTGTGTTTGGTGCTTTTAGCCGTGCTGTGGATGTGTCTGGTTCCCGGGACCTCTCCTCTGTTCTGTTGAGTTCATTTTTAATAATAGGGGTTTCATTTTGAAAGCCCTCCTTCACAGCGTTCCTGTTTCAGTTTTTTTGGGGCTCCAAACCCAAATTCTCCTGTGGTAGCAATAAGTGTCTCACCTGTCCAGCTGTTCACCGTTGAAGGGCTGAGGAAACGATGACGGGAGGAAGCAGTACTCGCAGAGAAGCTCCTTGTAACGCTGACAGGGAGGGCTCGGTTCCAGTCAGTGGTGCACAGACTGGCTCCACCTGTTAGTGCTTTGGGGTCCATAGGGGGCGTCAATAAACTGCTACTTCTCCCCTTTTCTTAAGGATCGGGGAATGTAGCTTGTCTAGTGATGCAGTCGGGTACTTTGGGCCAATGCTGTCGGCCAGACTGCTTCAGCTTCGATTCAAACATGCTATATAGTTCAGTACCCCTTCCATAGATACATTCGCCTTTTATTATATATAAGCTATCTTAATACATTCCAATTGTTGCTTGTTTCACGAGTTTGGGCTATGTTGCCAGCCATGTTTATGTTATGAAAAGGTAAAGGTGCTTTTTAGTTCTCTGGGCCCCAGCTTACAAGAATGTGTTTATCCTTGTTGAGAGCCGGGAAATGAGGTTGCTATCAGGCAGTGTCTGTGGGGAAGCTGTTATTACTGCGGGGACTCAGATTGAGCTGTGAGGCTCTCACAAGGTGTGCACGAGGGATAATGGCCCTCGCTCGCCATCAAAGAACAAGTTTACATTGTTTTTCCACCCGCCGACACAGTGCTGAAAGGCACATTCTCAGTGAGAGCACTGCATTGTGGGTATAGGAATAAAGAGCTGGGTTTCAGAGAGCCATCACTGTCGAGTCAACACATAACAGACGGCGCTATTTAGAAAAAAAGTTACTTTGTAGGTGTAGTCATTTGTTTCGCACCTTGGGCCAAGGTTATTAAGGAAACCCACCTAGTTATACGTGTGTCAGTCCATCTCTATTCATCTTGTCTAGAATTGACTGCAGCAGAGTTATATCAAAAGGTTAGCTATTCCATAGCTTTAGAGAAGCTCTTAGGAAGAAATAAGACCTTCGATTAAAGTTGGTGAAATCTCTTTCTGTTGGAAAGTTTAAAATCGAATGTGAAACCGGTGTTGATTTCTTTGAGATCATTCATGAATCACACAACCTCATGCTTCTTCTATTCAATGGACAACACAGGACAAAAATTTTGTCTACATCAGCAAACAAATGTGCTGTCACCGGTGTAGAATGTGAATAGAATCTAGACTCTTAAAAGCATTATCGGAGCGAATGTCTTCAAAGGACACGTTGACTTTTGAATGTCATCTGCACATTTTCCCCTGCCATTCTCAGTGCGTCTAAATTAAGTTTGCTTTACGGATGTAGGCATCCCTATTTGATTATCTTGGCAAGAACCTGCATTTTCTTTTCCTTTTTCCATTTTTGCGACAAGTTCAACCTGCTGAACCAGCCACTGCCGTTTCCAACCAAACCAGCTGTTGTCAAGCTGGCTCTCCACTCAGCTGGAAAATCACTGTATAATTACGATGCCTCGGAACGAAATCAGGCTGGAATTTGATAATGGCGCATGTGTCAGTGATACCTTCTGGCCACTATTGATCTACCAGGTGAGGAAGAACTGAGCAGAAGTTGGAAGTGTCTGTTTGGGGGGGAATGGGGTTTGTTTTTGGCAGAACGCACCCCCATGGTAGTCTGTTTGGGGGGGAATGGGGTTTGTTTTTGGCAGAACGCACCCCCATGGTAGCCCACGTGTTGTTCTGCTCAATAAAGGTCATTCAGAGGGGTGTGATGTAGCAGACATCGGTCCAATCACACTCTGTCTCTCCACGCCGCCAAACGCCTCTGAAAGTAAACCGTTTAGTATCTATTGCTTCCTCAATGATAGTCCATCTGCTCTTTCCCCTTGCGCCCGAGTGCGGGGGATATAAATACCTTATACGACCTCCTCTGGACATTCCCTGTCTGCATTTACGGTCTTTATGGTGAATTGAGCAGCCTGTGAAGCAGCACCGTGCTGGAGGCCCACAGGTCATCCTATTGGCAGCTGGATGACTCAGGGCCGCTGAGGCCTTTGTTCTGGTGTCTCCTTCTGCCGTGGAGGTGTGTGAAACCACTGCATGCTCAGCACGTCTGCATACTGTTGTTGTTCAGGGACTGTGTGTGTGTATTTTGGGGAAGGGGGGGGGGGGGGTCAGGTCGAGGTGCTGATCCAGATCCATTTCAAGTACCAGCCACTCTTTGGGTGCTTAATCTTATGTCAGTGAGACCTTCACCTCTGTACCACCATGGTTCATCCTCCTCTTTCTGTCTCCCTCCCTCCCTCCCTCTCTCCTTCCCTCCCTCCCTCTCTCCTTCCCTCCCTCCCTGTCTCCCTCCCTCCCTGTCTCCCTCCCTCCCCCTCTGTCTCCCTCCCTCCCTCCCCCTCTTTCTCCTCCATCCCCCTCTGTCTCCCTCCCTCCCCCTCTGTCTCCTGTCTCCCTGTCTCCCTCCCTCCCCCTCTTTCTCCCTCCGTCCCCCTCTGTCTCCCTCTCTGTCTATTCCGCCCTCCCCTCCCCTCTCTCCCCCGCTCAGTACAGCCTTCTCTGTCAAGAAGTCATTGCTACTTCAGCAACATATACAAGCATCATGTTGTACACGCGCGCGCGCGCGCGCACACGCACACGCACGCACGCACACACACACACACACCGCTAGGAGATGGATGGGGAGGCACACCAATAACTGACTTATTCAGTTCAGGTGGGCTAGATGACTGAAGATGTCATCAGTTCTACTGAGTTTTAGAAATGTGAGTTCCCAGCGGGCCCAGACATGACATTGTTCACTCCTTTTGACGCTATGCTGTTTCTATTCCATGCTCTCTCACTCTTTCCCTACTTTCACATTCGTCTTTTCGCATGGTTTAGATTTTGTATCGTCTATAATCTACCTTCATGAATACAAATAAATCTGAATAATACTCTGCGGATGCTTGGAGGTCATTGGAAAGTTATCTATTGTTAAACTCTTAAATCTGGGTTTACTGACTACGTATCACAAATGGGATTAAATAACTAGAATAAACTCTGTATACTGTGCACAAATCCATTAGCTGATCTGGTAAATGATATAATTATACTTTATATAAGCTGTTTTTTGTAAAATAAAAGTAGGTTTTTCAACCTTGCCTTAATAGGGTCTCCGATATCCCAAGCAATATGATTGACAGAATTGGTGTTATTAACCCGCCGGGGGCCCATTTATATCCTTGGTGTGATCCGCCCACCTCTAGGCTGGCTCAGCTGTATTCAGCGTCTGGGTTGATTAAGACATGTGTGACAGGTGAGTCTTCAGTCTTTTTTGGAAGATAGTGAGCGACTCTGCGGTCCTGAGAGCAGCCGGGAGCTTGTTCCACCACTGAGGTCCCAAAACCGAGAAAAGTCATGACTTTGCTGATCGACCTTCGCGAGCTCTTAGCGATGGCGGTACCAGACGTCCAGCTGACGTAGTTGAGCAGAGGAATCGAGCTGGGGTATGTTGCTTTAGCAATGCTTGGAGGTAGGCAGGGGCAGTTCCATCGACTGCCCTGTATGCCAGTACCATCATCTTAAATTTGATGCGAGCTACTACAGGGAGCCAGTGGAGGTCCCGGAAGAGGGGGCTCACATGGGAGAAATTCGGTAGGTTGAACACGAGGCGCGCTGCTGCATTCTGGATCCGATGCAAAGGTTTAATCGCAGAGGCAGGAAGTCCAGCCAGGAGTGAGTTGCAGCAGTCGAGGCGGGAGATGACCAGCGATTGGACTAGAAGCTGAGCTGCTTCCCTTGTGAGGAAGGGCAAGATTCTGCGGATGTTGTAAAGTGCAAATCTGCAGGATCGGGCCACCGCAGTGATGTTTGCGGTGCAGCATAACTGATTGTCCAATACCACACCGGAGGTTTTCTGGCAGTTTGGAGAAGGAGATGCAGTGATGTTCTCAACGGTGACCAGTAAGTCCATGTGTGGGCAATCTTTCCCTGGGATTAGAAGAGCTCGGTTTTGTTGAGGTTAAGCCTCAGGTGATGGGCAGTTGTCCAGGTGCTGACGTCCGCCAGACATTCCGTTTTGCTTGTTGCAATCAGGGCTTTATCAGATGAGGGGAAAGAGAGAAATAGCGTAAAAGAGTGTCATCAGCATAGCAGTGATAGGAAAAGCTGTGTTATGTAATTACAGAGCCCAGAGATCTGGTATAGAGGGACAACAGAAGAGGCCCCAGTACAGAGCCTTGAGGGACACCAGTTTGAAGCGTGCAAGGTTTGGACAAGGAGCCATTCCATGTCACTTGATAGGTGCGGTTCATCAGGTAGGATGTGAACCAGGAAAGAGCAAATTCAGCGATGCCAAGTTGGCAGCACGGAGGGACTCAGTCACCGCGAGGAGAGCCGTCTCAGTGGAGTGTGCCTTCTTGAAGCCTGACTGATGAGGGTCAAGCAGGTTGTTAGATGAGAGATAAGAGGACAGTTGGTTTGCAATGGCACGTTCCAGTGTTTTAGAGAGGAATGAAAGAAGAGATACCGGTCTGTAGTTCTGGATGTCGGTGGTATTAAGAGTTGGAAGAAGGAATCCAAGGGGAAGGAGAGGGAGGAGTGCAGAGTGTCTGAAGATTCATCCGTAGATAGTTGAGAGAATCGTTCGAAGGTAGTGAAGACAGAACAGTAGAGGCAAACATGGAGGGAGAGAGGGATTTGAGGTTACGGCGAGTGGTGACAATGTGGGGACTAGAGAGGAAAGGTGGAGAGGATTTCAAGGGGAGAGAAAAATCAACAAAGTGATGGTCAGACACGGGGAGCGGGGTAACGGAGAGAGCAGAGGTGCCACAGGACCTAGTGAATATTAGGTCAAGCTGGTTCCTAGCCCTGTGTCTGGGATTGAGAAGGGCATAGTGTTAAGTCAAAGGTGGCGAAAATGTCGGTTAGTTCAGGTGAGTGCAACCTCTCTGGCAGGAGGTTGAAGTCGCCGAGAATAACGAATGGTGTGCCATCCTCAGAAAAGCAGCTGAGGAGGGCATCCATCTCGTCTTAGAAGTCACGGAGGGGACCTGGAGGACGGTTGATCACCACAATGGAGAGCTTGATAGGAGTGGTGACAGTGACAGCGTGGAGTTCAAACACAGATCTGGCCAAGTGTTCTAGTGGAAGGACCTCCTTGCCCAGATGGTCTAGGGGTGTGCGAGAAAGAGTAGACGGTGGAGAGGGCGGCAGGAGTAGCAGAGTTCTCTGGGGTGATCCAAGTCTCTGTCAGGGCCAGGAAGTGAGGGTCATGAGGGACGCGTGGGCTGAAATGGAGTCTGCCTTCT
Source organism: Melanogrammus aeglefinus (assembly GCA_900291075.1). Classification (NCBI taxonomy): domain Eukaryota; kingdom Metazoa; phylum Chordata; class Actinopteri; order Gadiformes; family Gadidae; genus Melanogrammus; species Melanogrammus aeglefinus. The sequence continues at coordinate 89,636 of OLKM01001102.1, forward strand.
TGACCGCCGATTGGCAGTTCCAGAGTCCTCCTATCACCTCAAGCTAAGTGTAAGCAATGGTAGGTGTATGGCACAGATTAGACGGGTTACTGCGCTAACATCACAAATGTGGATTGCAAGGAACAGAAGTAAAAGGACGTACGAGTGTATGCCGACAATGACAACGCATAGAATGAAAAGTACAATGAGACTGACAGACGGATGAAAGAGGACCCTCGAAACTCTGAAATAGTTGGGTTCTGAACAAAAAGAAAGTGTGCCACTTGGTGGGGGAGCAGACAGGCACTTAAAGTAAAGAACCACATTCAACAGAAGGGGCGAGAGGGAAGGGAGACAAATACGTATAAAAGCTTACAAACAGAGAAAGGCAGGCAGAGCGAAACAGTTTTTAGGCAAACACAGAAGGTGTGAGCGAGTGACAGCGAGAGAATAGATGAGGAGAAAGGGAAGGAAGTGACATCAGTGCAGACAAACAGCTCCTTGGCCAGGGGAACTAGGAACCGAGCAGAGAAGACCGGATGGAGGGATGGATTTAGGAAGGCGAGAATAGACAAATAGAGAAGAACAGTTGGACACAGACAAAGAGGGAGAGGAAAAATTGCCGCAGTCTTTGACTCACGCCCAGAGGATTACCCATTCCCCATTTTCTCTCTGTCTCTCTCTGTTTCTGTGGCTGTCTGTGAATGCCCCCCGCCTCTCTCTCTCTCTCTCTCTCTCTCTGTCTCTGTCTCTGTCTCTGTCTCTCTTTCTCTTTCTCTTTCTCTCTGTCTCTGTCTCTGTCTGTCTCTCAAATTCAAAAAAGCTTTATTGGCATAACTGTTGGTAAGCCTCTCTTTTCTCTCTCACATTAATATTTGTAGTTGGTCTTCATGGGAGTTTATAAAATGTGGGTGTTTTTGGCCAAATTTGCTAAAATATATTTTGCGGACATTTTTTATTTTGGGGCAGTGGAGGAGGAAGTGCTGCTCGGTCTCTACAGCAGCTTCCTCACACTGCTGGCACAGCCGCTCCTCTTTGGGCAGCCATGATTTCTTGTGGCGGCCTGTTTCTATGGCCAGGCGGTCAGCGCTCAGCCTGTACCTTGTTAACAACACTCTGTGTCTAACATCAGTGACTGTGGTCAGGTAGGGGGCCGCAGTGTACTGTCTATTTTGGGCCAGATAACACTGCATTTTGCTCTGCGTGTGTGTGTATTAGTGTTCCAATGGGTGAGGTAGGTTTGTTTCTGATGTTTTATAATTTGGTTGAGTCTAATTGATGTGTTCTCTGACTGGTCCTGGGGCTGAGCAGAGGGGGAACCTGCCTGTGGACAGAGCCTCAGGACCAGTTGAGTGAGGGGACTCCTGTTCATCTCTTGGCTTTGCAGAGCTTTGTGCTGGAAGGAGTAGGCGTCACTTTGTTTTAGATGTAGCCAATATTTAATTGATTGTTTTTGGATTTTTAATAGAAGTGGATACTGGCCTAATTCAGCTCTGCAGGCGTTGTACGTGTCTCTCTCTCTCTCGTCTGTCTCTCTCTCTCTCTGTCTCTCTCTCTCTCTCCTCTCTCTCTCTCTCTCTCTGTCTCTCTCTCTGTCTCTCTCTCTCTCTCTCTCTCTCTCTCTCTGTCTCTCTCTCTCTGTCTCTCTGTTCTCTGTCTCTGTCTGTCTCTCTCTCTCTCTCTCTCTGTCTCTCTCTCTGTCTCTGTCTCTCTCTCTCTCTCTCTCTCTCTCTCTCTCTCTCTCTCTCTCTCTCTCTCTCTCTCTCTCTCTCTCTGTCTCTCTCTCTCTCTCTCTCTGTTCTCTGTCTCTCTCTGTCTCTCTCTCTGTCTCTCTCTCTGTCTCTCTCTCTGTCTCTCTCTCTGTCTCTCTCTCTCTCTCTCTCTCTCTCTCTCTCTCTCTCTCTGTGTCTCTCTCTCTCTCTCTCTGTCTTAGCTGTTATCCTTGTTGCACTAGGAGCCGGGTGGCTCCACTGCAGCCCAGAGCCTCTACAAACTCCTCATTTGCATCTGCTTATTTCAGTACAGCCATTGAAGCAGCTACGAGTATTCGCACACATTGCTTAAGTGAGTGTGCCTGTGTGTTTGTGAAGGTGTGTATGGGTCACCAGTGTTAGTCATAGTTAAAGAGATGTCTGCTTGTGAGGACATTTATGTTAAAGTGAAACGACAGGCTGAAACACTTTGGCATTGGTAAGATATGTCTATTGGTGACATGCTAGCATGATTTTTGTAGAGACTACTGCAGGCTTTAATAGGAGAGGATGTCTTCAAATCACTGTTTAGTTTTGGGCGTGGTTAGTTTGGGGCATTGCAACAACCACCGACAATTTTAAAATGAGGATAAAATACAATAATAAACATATCTGAAAAGTAAGCCTCGGAATAAATAGTTTGTCGATGTTAAACATTTTACAACAATGCCAAAGTATTTTAGCTTGTTTTATTTATTTAAACTTTTGTATTAAAACATATTGAGGTCTGTTATTATGGCCAGTTTCCAACTCAAAGTAGAGGGGCTTTCTCCTCAGTCTTCCACGCTATAACACTGAGAAGACGTGAGCCAAATAACCAAGCACTATTCAAGCTGCTCGTCCTTGAAATGATCAAAGTAGCGTTAAGGTGCCTGCCTGCTGGGAAGGCTGTCCCTCCAAACACCCACAGCTTCATGTCCAAAAGTTAGTTTGACGAATGCATTCACTGAGCGGACTGGTACAGTAAAATTCACAAATTGTGTCTCATCCAATCGAACGGCTTACACATCGTTTCTTGGTTTGTAGAACAATAATTCTGTTGCATTTGTCTCTGTAATCAGCAGCTCAGCATCAGACTAAACGGTGCTGTCCTTGGTGTTCAGATCAGTACCCAAGGTACCAAAGGCACCCAATACTTTTCTCCTTCTTGCCTTCTTCTTCCCTGCGGATACAACAGTTGGACCACCATTAACCAGTTTGAAACCAGGGTTGTAAACTACTGGTGCACCTATCCTGTTATCTTTTTAAAAGCAATACAGGCTTTCTCCCTTACCCACTTTTGACAACGTAATCGCACCCACTTCCACAAGAGGGGAATATGTGTTTACTAAAGGTGTAGGACTGCTGATGGTGTCACTTGTTCTAAGTGAACCGGCTCTCCAAGCCCAGTGCTTCTGAAGCCCCTATTGTTGATTAGGTATGGGACATTGTCACGGCCGCATTTTAAAAAACCTGTCCCGCGGCGACCCCTGGCAGAAGCAAAGGCCTCAAAATGAAATGTGTCAAAAAGGCTTCATCCCGTCAGAGAACAGGCACCCTGGCTCCTATCCTGTGCAGATGGCCAGGCAAGCTGTCGTATTGTATGACTTGTAAACAATCGCCTCAGCGCCCAGCTGTGTGTGGAACACTGGGCTCTCAGCTCCATCGTCACTTAGCCCCACTGATTGTTTCTTGACTCTTTTTATCCAAGATTAAGCAAAAAATTCAAGATTAAACAATCAATTTACATGTAACCATCTCACCGCCACCATAGAAGAAGAAACAAGGCTATTCCATGATGCATACATTTTAAGGATCATTTCATGACTGACGTATAGTTTACAATATAAGTTATGATAGGAGATCAGATGTACATTTGGTGCTTACACTGAATACTTGGATGGGCGCACTAAATATTGTGCAACATTGTGTTAAATTGTGTCTCACTTTTTTCAGGACCTCTAAATAGTCAAGGAACAATGAGTATCACAATAAAACAATAGTGTGGAAGATTCTCATTTTTTCTTGGCTGAATCATAATTCTTACCCCCAACCAATTGCTTTGCAATTTTGAGGTAGGCCAGAGCTCTATAAAAACACAGCAGCTTTCTCGCCAGTGCTCCACTATTGCACGCCAAATTGAGCACACCCTAACCCCTGCTGAGTTAGGTGTGAAAGATATACCGTCTGAGAAACAGGGAGCTGTTTCTTGCGAAAATGACTTTCTCTAAAGGTCCTGGGGTGGTGGATACAGAAGCAGCGCCTATTACAGTCCTATCTCTTCCCTCTGCATTCGGCAGCTTTGTTTGGGGGCATTCTTGTGCTGCCACAGTGGACATTGTGTTCTGTTACAATTCACACAATAACGTCGTCTTACCTCACGCACTAAAATAGTTGCTTTTCTATTCATTAGTCGTTTTTGGTCTTAGTTTTTCTTTTTAATCTCGCTCTATCCTCTCCACTCCATTTTTTTTTAAATAAAAGTCTAATTAGAGAGAGATCTTAAAAGGTTTATGCTGGGCTAAAACCTTTACTGGAGTTATGGTCCGGATCATTAAGTTATTAATATTTCTGTGTTTAGGATTCCTGTTGAGTTTGGCCGGTCGGCATCTAATCGTTACAGGAACCCTATTACTAATGGAAATGGTGCGAGAAAGATCCGGATACGCCTGTATAAGGATGGATTGTATAGGAATGCTTTCCGGTGCGAGTGGCGGCGACAGATGTGACCGGCAGGGGGAACTGACGAGGGGAACAGTGATCTGAGTGGGCGGATGTTTCGGGGAGAAGGGGATAAACAGTCATGCATGTGAGGTTGATTGAACAGTGTGCTGTAGGTTTACCATTAGCATTTTGTTACCCCACCAGTTAGGGTGAATATCGTCTGGCCTGAATAAATGTGAACGGTCAAAAAACAGATCGAAATTATTAATGAAACCAAATTTTAGGGCTGTGCAGGTGGACTGGAGCCAGGTGTGGAGGCTGAGAAGTCTGCTAAAACGCCACACTCCACGGCCTAGAGAGGGGATGGGACCAGAAAAGTAGACACTCTTATCACAGGAACTTAAAAAATGAAAGAGATTGTTAAAATCTTTTTTGATGAGCTCAGACTGCTCACGAGCAGTGTCGTATGTTCCGACATGGACAATCACACGTCTAATTGAGGACGGGAGCGACCGCAGAAGCCCCGGAAGTTTGCTGGTGATGACAGGGACCGTGGCTCCGGGGGAAAAAGTGAGTTGCAGCATTGAAAAAGTGAGTGTTCCTTATAATGGAGTCTCAGACTATTAATGTGGTCGAAAGGAAAAGGGGCCGAGGGGCTGACAGCCGTGGAATCTCGGGGCCAAAGAGTGGAATCGCGGTGTCCACGCTGCAGGGCCCAACAGGAGAGCGAGGATGCGGGCAGCGATGTCAGCACGGGGAGAGGGACCCACCGGCTCAAGGCGAGGAAGACCTCCGGAGCACCTCAGCACGGCCTCCCTAAGGATCCTGCGGCGGGATCCTGCGGCATTGTCAGCCACCAGTGGCTGTAGAGCAGCGGTATCTGCCGGCGCATCAAACTTTGGGATTCGGTCCACTTTGGAGCGAGCTGGAACGGCAGGAGCATCAGCTGATGGAGCAGGACTGTCACCAGACAGCGCTGCAAACTGGTTGGCTAGGCCCAGGGGGGGAGGTGAGGCCCCGTACGGGCCACTCTTGTGCCCTCGGATTACCACTTCGGTCCAGGAGGGCTGACGTTTGAGAGTGGAGCAGGAGGAAGGCCGATATCAGGTGGAGGTGAGGGGGTCCCAGACAACAGTGTCCTGGAAAGCTGCGCTTAGCGATGCAATCTGCTTGTTCTGGTCGGCAGCCAAATCCATAAAGCTGGCCAACAGGGACTCTTTTTTTTAAGCTCGTCCAAGAGCCGTCTGATGTCCTTCTTGAGGTTAGCAATTTTATTATTTGCTATTGTAAGCCGTGGATCATCCTCATTTGGCATGGTGTGGAAAGTTGATTTAACTCCTGGGTACGCTTTGCGCGTGTTTCTTGTGGAGGTAATAGCAAGGCTAACTCAGGTGGACATTGTTGTAAGAGGAAGGAGAGAGAGAGAGGTAGGCTGAAATGAGTTGACCGATGAAATAATAATTTGAACTGACCATGTCGGAATGTGGTTTTATGCAAATGTCTGTGTGTTGCCGTTGTGTGAATGATTTGGGGTCGACCATTAGTCAATTGGTCTTAAGATGTTCTTAAAGAGAGAATTAGATTATCAAAAGGTGTTACATGAGTCATCTCCAAGATACCGGTGAAAGTATTCTTAATGGATTCTTGGTTTGGACTTATTTTAAGATAATCAGCCTGAGAAATCTTAATTCTGCTGATGCCACAACTGAATGGTTTGAACCGCATTGGTAGCTCTAATGCCAAATATAGCTTTATGCAATTACACAGAGATGCATAAATCACTTTGTAAGTGGAGCTGTTAGAGCTGTTAGCCTTTTATCGGCACAAATTGTATGTCATCTTGTGAATTTACGTCTTTCTTTTAAAGCTAAATGCTTAATAAAATAGTGCATTGAGTGTTGCTTCTACGCATCCTTTTTTTGCGGGGCTAAAGGTGAAAGCTTATTGGCGAAAGGTGTATATACTGGGATCTATAGAGTTTTGCCAATGCTGTTCTAAACACAAAGCTTGCTATTCTCTTTTGAGGAATAACCACACACTTTACTTCAATCAAATGGTTGACATTTTTCAGTTCAATCAGTTTTGTTTTGTGATAGAAAAAATACTTTTGCTCAAACATTGAAATGGTTTTCTCTTCTTCTCATTACATATTACAAAGTATGGGCATGAAATGTCTCAGAAATAGTCTGCAGATTATGCAACCTTTTTATATATCCTTCTACATAACCCAGAACGTTTTCACTGCATACTCCTCTGTGCCACGATCACCCACCACTGCCTATCCCCTTGGGAGGGACAAGTAACAGCCTATCACCCTTGGGGGGGACAAGTAACAGCCTATCACCTTGGGGGGGACAAGTAAGAGCATATCACCTTGGGGGGGACAAGTAACAGCCTTATCCCCTTCGGGGGAGTAACAGCCTATCTCCTTGGGAGGGACAAGTAACAGCCTATCCCCTTGGGGGGGAGTAACAGCCTATCCACTTGGGGGGGACAAGTAACAGCCCATCCCCTTGGGGGGACAAGTCATCATCATCATTGGTTTTCCCGCTAAGGCGCATATCTGGCCTTGGGGCGCTACTGCTGGAGAGTTGGAAGTCTCTGTTCCAGCAGCAGCCGAATGTCTGTCTTCGACATCATGGCTCTTCTAGCTTGTGTAACATCAACCCCAAGCACTGTTTCTATTTTGCTCCAGACGTTTCTGGGATTTTTAATGTTAAACAATACTTGCTTTTGTAAGGTATTGTTCTCTAACCGGCACACATGAGCGATGTATTTAACATGTTGCCGGTAACAGAAGTTGCGGATCGGTAGCGTTTGTGTAATCTCCCGGAGTCTATCGTTCGAAAGTTCAAAACGCCAGTCCAAATCCTTGTCCGTCGGTCCTTGCCTTCCCCTATCTCTGGGAACGTTTTTTCGAACGTACCCCCCTTTCACCATTCTCCTCAGGAACCCAGACCATAAAGGGTTAGCCTTGAGGGATACCTCAAGGGTATCAAGCTCTGCCTCCATGAGTGCCCAAGCCTGGATGCTGTACAGGAGGCGAGACCGCACTCATGTCGTCAGGAACCTAACATCGCGTTGATAACCATATCCGTCGGTCTGTGAGAACATGTTTAAGTTCGTCCCACTTCTGGAAGGCAGCACCAATCCTTGCATGAAGGAAGCGAGATGTTTTTGCTTCGTCATTGGTAATCGTGTACCCAAGGTACTTGAAAGTTCGCACATTATTCATTTTGTTATTGCTAATATTTATCAGACTTTCATGGTTCTTTATTGCGTCATCAACATTGAAGGCCATAGTCTCGGTTTTACTGTACGACATCTTCAAGCCAAAACGTGTGAAAGTCCGGTCATAGATTTCGAGGATGGTCTTCAGTTCTACTACGGAGTTGGCAAAAATTGCTTCTTCATCGGCATATAACAGTTCCGTTACCTGGGTAGTCCCGCGAGATGGAGCTCTCGAGCGATACTCCCGTGGCGATACTTCATTTGGGATAGAATATGCAACCTTAATACCTGAGTCTGGTCGTTCCTTCAGTACTTCATGACGGGCAACTCGTACTACGAAATCCATATAAATGTTGAAAAGGATTGGAGATTCCAGTGCTCCCTGTCTACATCCTACCATCCTACCAGTGTCAAAAAGATGCTTACTTCCTTTCACGTATGCCTTCGTACCGGTATAGAGTGTGCGTGGTATAGACACCAAATGAGGGGATTTCAGTCGGATCTCTAGAAATTTAAATAAGGCATCCCTCGGAATCAAATCATAGGCAGCCTTCAGGTCCACAAATGCTATAAATAGTGGCCTCTCTGATCTCCTTGCATCCTCAAATAGATGACGTAGTACATGTATGGCGTCATTGGTCGATCTGTTGGCTCTGAAGCCAAACTGTGACTGCAGGAGGATGTGTACATATACTTCCCGTATCCTTTCGACAACTATCCCAGACAAGACTTTCGATATTGAAGCTATTATACTTAGCCCTCTATAGTTCTCTGCCAATGACTTCCGGCCCTTCTTGTATAAACAAGTAATGCTTGCTGCCACTTTACTAGTACCTGAGTGCATGACCATATCAAACCGATGATTAGCATGATATAGTTAATCAGTCCTGTTGACTGCGAGTATTTTAGTTGTTCTGCATAGATGTTATCTGTCCCTTGACATTTGCCATTCTTCAGTTTCTTTACACTGTTCTCTACTTCTCCATGTTCTTGTTTCGAGTCACCAATCGTGGGCGTGTCATCTGGTGGCACTATGTGGGGGTAGCACTCCGGTTGTTCTTAGTTTGGGTGGCTGCTCGCATTTACGGTCACTAAAGTGCGTAGTGAAGTGTTCCTCGAGTTTTCGAGTTGAGACAAGTGGTCTATTCAGCCGTGCCATTGAAGTGTGTTGTTTCATAAGCCGGAATTCCTGTTCTGTGTCCCTTTGTTCACTCGCAAAATTCAGTTGGTCTGCCTTAGTTTTGAAGTAGGCATTCTTCAGTTCTGTACGCTTCTTTCTGGTCTGATAGTTTAGCGACTTTCTCGTTACCGGGTCCTTCTCAGCCAATAATTTCCGCGATAGTTCTTGAAAGGCTTGACACGTCCATGGTTTCTTTAACGCTTTCTTGATACACAAGTCCCTCCACATCTTCCATCTTAATATTCTTCCCCACGTCCCCCAGTAGTATAGAGTCGAGCTTGGCACCATATTTGCCTTGGATAGCGGGGTCATCCCTCAGTTGTTTAATATCAGGGCGTATGGAAAATCCTGTGTACTTGCTTTCTAGTTGGAAAGGTTGCAGTCATTACCGCCATCCTATGGTCTGAGTCGAAAACTTTACTTTGCATGGGGTAGACTCTGCAGTTTGTAGTTGCATGCTTACCAGTCCGTTAAGATTTAATCTAGTCTACGCTTATACCCGAGGTTAGAGTGGAATGTCCATCTATGTTCATTGGATCTTGTTGCAAACATAGTGTTCAAAATATGGAGCTGGTTGCACTCAGCAGTTTCAAGGAGTTTCGTGCCATTGAAGCTAGAAGGATCTTCATCATGGTAGGGGCCAACACCTTTCCATGTATCATGGTTACAGTCCTGCCCAATGGTTGCATTGAAATCTCCAGCCACAATGATCTTGTATGAGGGATGTTCTTTTCTCATTTGTAGCATGGCTCTTTGTAATGTCCGGTGGAAGTTTTCCTTAGAAGAGGTACGGTATTCTTCAGTTGGACTGTAGCTTAGTATATTGCCAGCTTTACTACTCCATGTTCCTTGACTAATCATTGTAATTCTAACCTCCATAATATCCTTTACATCCATGAGCCGGACATGTGGTGCCATGACGATTGCTACACCTGCCCGTGCTATACTCATTCCGTTGTATATAACATGCCAATCCTTTAACACACGATCATCATACTTTATCTCACCCTCGCCTCTTATACGAGTCTCCTGCATACGTACTATATATTGTGCTAAATTCTTACATTGAGTTGCACAATCCGCTAGTTTGCTCTCGCACTTACAGGTGCGTACATTAATTGTTCCCAGACGAAAAAGATGGTGTTTCTGCTTTGGTGTTGAGTATCTGGTGTTAAACATAACTAGTTGAACGAATAAATGGTATTATAAATGATATTAAAATAATATCAGACTATCGAAGACAGTCAAAAACGCCTTTTGAAATAATCTCCGGCCTGGAAGAGGCTACTTCACAGCCTGGTGCCAGTGCTCCGTTTGCTCTCCCAGTCGCAAAACCGGGTTCCCCGGGGTGTACCTGTCCTAATGACGGAGGTGGAGCTGGCTTGAGTGTGAGAGGCGATTAGACTAACCAGGACTTATAAATGCCTTGTAAGTCTATCAGTAAACCGCAAGTTGCACGTCACACAATTTACAGCCCAAGTAACAGCCTATCCCCTTGGGGGGGCCAAGTAACAGCCCAAGTGCGTCTTCACTAATTAATTGAGTAATGATTGCATACATTATTCAGCAATATAACGCAACTCAATGCCTCCCTGGAGGCGATACAAACAGAGAATTATCCCCCAGCAATTGTATTATTAAGTCAGCTCGGCTCTGAGCCTGAACACAGGTCAATGAGGAGGCTGGGAGTGAAATCCCCCCCAGACGACAGGGGTCCACTCAACGACCAGTCGCACCAACTCGTCAGGGTTTCAACGCAGAGTGGAACTCTACTTCATGCCCTCCAACCCAAAAAATGAATGCCATGGCCATTAAAAGAAGCAGCATGGCACATTTCCAACCGAGAGCGCCCAATGGCCACAGTCAAATACAGGCCAGATGTCCTCTCTACTAGTTATATCTAACTAATGCACGCACAATGAGAAGCCAAGGGTACACGAACACAAAGCCAGCTGGCTCAACTAACAACATCAATGGAATGGATAAAGTGATCCATGCTCAGCCTGGTGAGATCATTGGAAGAAGAACTGAAATACTGAAGTGTATTACATCAACAGCCATAAGGAACACTTCTTAATGAAGGCAACTTACATTATGTGATCAAGCATGTTGGAGACACACGCACACAAAGACAAAAACACACACACACACACACACACACACACACACACACACACACACACACACACACACACACACACACACACACACACACACACACACACACACACACACACACACACACACACACACACACACACACACACACACACACACACATTAGGCCCATGTAATGCAGCTACCATAATCCAAAGTCTGAAAGTGGTCTGGTCTCTCTTTCCGCTCTATTTCTCCTTCTCTGCTGTGCAGATCTGTTTGCACAGTGCTCTCTGAATTTCCGGCATTTCATTTGCAGGAAATTTCGGTCTGCAAAGGTCTGCAAAGGGGCTTATATTGAAGTCATTTTGCTTCCAAATATGGATGGATGGTGACTTATGTCTTTCAACTTTTACCTAGATGTGAATCTGATTTTCAAACTAACCGGTTTGTGAGACCCTGAGTTGGACTTGTTTACATCTACACCACGTCCTACTTTGACTTTGAGGGTTAGCACTTGTCCATTCAGGAGCCTTACAGCCTGTGGAAAGAAGCTGTTTAGCATCCTGCTGGATCTGCAGGTGATGCCCCTGTATCTCCTCTCTGATGGCAGGAGGGAGAACAGGCTGTGAGAGCAGTGCTGAAGGTCCTTAATGATGGCGGTGGCTTTGCGGGTGCAGCGTTGCTGGATAGGCCACCATCAGGCAAGGGAGAGGGACACCAGTAATCCCGCTGGCCGTCTTCACTATCCTGTTGAGCTGCTGTTGTTCATAGGCCTTGCAGTTCCCCAACCAGGAAGTGAAGCTATAGGTCACGATGCTCTTGACGGTGCCCCTGTAGAAGGTGGGGAGGTGAGGGCCGGGTCTCCGGAGGGAGTGCGGCCGCTGCTGGGCTGTTTTGATGACTGCTGTGGTGTTGGTGTTGGAAGTCAGGTCGACTGCCAGGTGAACTCCCAGGAACTCGAGGCTGCTGGCCCTCTCCACAGCGGCCCCGGCCCCGCTCAGCGGTGAACACTCTTGTTGCCAGCCCTCCCTACATTACAAAGTGCTTTGCAAGTTGCTATCATCATTGCTATATTTTTTTGTTTGACACAGCAGTTTAAGTCATGAGTGTAAATATGTTAAAAGTATTACTTGAGACATGTATAACTTTTAAATAAACAAAAATATGTAAAACCGTGGTGTAACGCTTCTCCTCCATTTCTCTCCCCTCTCGACACTCCTCAGCTGGGACGACGTACATCTTCGGGAAGGGCGGTGGGCTCATCACCTTCAGGTGGCCGGCCAACGAGAGGCCGAGCACCCGCACCGACCGGCTCACCGTGGGCTTCAGCACCTCGCTGAAGGAGGGCATCCTGGTGCGCATCGACAGCGCGCCCGGCCTGGGAGACTACCTCATGCTGCACATAGTAAGGCCCTCCCAGCTCCAGCTGCTCTGTCCTCCACCCTCATCCCACTCCTCTCTGTCTGGTCTCCTGGTTAAGGCCCTCCTCTCTGTCTGGTGTTGGCTAAGGCCCTCCTCTCTGTCTGGTCTCCTGGCTAAGGCCCTCCTCTCTGTCTGGTCTCCTGGTTAAGACCCTCCTCTCTGTCTGGTCTCCTGGTTAAGGCCCTCCTCTCTGTCTGGGGTTCTCCTGGTTAAGGACCCTCCTCTCTGTCTGGTCTCCTGGTTAAGGCCCTCCTCTCTGTCTGGTCTCCTGGTTAAGGACCTCCTCTCTGTCTGGGGTCTCCTGGTTAAGGACCTCCTCTGTCTGGGGTCTCCTGGTTAAGGACCTCCTCTGTCTGGGGTCTCCTGGTTAAGGACCTCCTCTGTCTGGGGTCTCCTGGTTAAGGACCTCCTCTGTCTGGGGTCTCCTGGTTAAGGACCTCCTCTGTCTGGGGTCTCCTGGTTAAGGACCTCCTCTGTCTGGGGTCTCCTGGTTAAGGACCCCCTCTGTCTGGGGTCTCCTGGTTAAGGACCTCCTCTGTCTGGGGTCTCCTGGTTAAGG